>JAMQGT020007081.1:0-204926 GCA_024447675.2 Pterophyllum scalare
TGCTTGCACTATCTAATTCACCTCTATTGTGCACTAGAATTATAGGGTCATTGTTGTTATGTTGTCTGCATTACACCTGCAGACTGTATATAAGAGTAGATACAACTTTTGGGTCTGAAAAGTGAACCTAATGCGGAACTGCCTTAAACCTGTATTTAAGGAGGGGGAGACTCTACTTGTGCACTAAAGCATATGTAGCACTTCAGTAAACACATTTCAAATGAGTTTTACAGTCTCACTTGCTACTTTCAGGTCTTATTAAATAGATGATGTTCATTTTGTACATTATGGTCCCATTTGGAGTCAGTAAAGCAGGGGAATGCTTTATGTTGTCTTCAGACCGTAAATGCAGAGCAAAGTTTTAATTACATACAGGGTCTAATGCAAAGCAGCGATACAAGTTGACCCAAATTCATGTGGGATGTGAACAGACATTCACAATAGTGAGTATACATCCTCACAGGTTTAAATTCTATTCGCTCTGCTGAAAAATTTGCTCGATGCCTAAGGCATATGATTTAATTTTGCTTTTATATAGAAACAGACCCAAACGAGAAAAAAAAGGACAGGGCTTAAAGAAAAGTAAGTAAAATTGCAGGACTTGCTATTAAGTTGTGAAAATATTGTAGAGACCGAGTAGAGGTATTTGACCTCTTTTCAAACTGCAACGAGAAGAGGATAAGGTCTGAAGAAGTTGAAGCTCAAGCAAAATAATTGCTTGACCTACACACTTTGGCTTGGTTTTCATCAGGGTCAACATAAAAAAAACATATTACAGACAACATTTTAGATAGAATAGGTATAGAGCCGAATAAGTACAGTATATCCAGATCTGTTACTTGATTCCAGCTAGCTCTTGTACTTTGGAAGGAAGTAGATATTAATGGGTTGTGAAATAGATTAAAAAACGCTGTATTTGTGTCAGTAATGCGAGGTGAAACTTTGCTTTGTGTCTGATCACAGCTCAGGGTGCGGCTACCTTGTGATTCTGTAGTAGCGTGCAGTGTCCTCAGTTTCTCATTAAAATCCACAGCTTGACAGTGATGTCATATTTTTGCACAGAAGAAAGAAACCTAGGAGACTTAGGTAAAGCTCTGAATCAGCTGTTGGAAAATTTCTGTCCTCGTCTTACATGTAAATGGAAGAACCAGTGTTTTAGTGACGCAACTCATTATCACTGAGAAATCTTCGCTCTATAAATCTTTGATTTTACGGCCAAAAGCTGCACAGCCGCTTCTGGTTTCCTGTATTGCTTGTTTAATGCCCATGTCCAATTATAATGTCTCTTTTCATTTGAGTTTTGAATTTACTGGCTGTGCCTGAATCGCCGCCAGCGAGCTCTGGCTCCTGCTGTACACAGCCAGGTTTAAACACTCCACTCAAGCTGACATGGTTCAGTAGTTGTGTCGAGCCCTAATCGACGTGCTGTCCAGTAGAGCTTGTAAATGACCCTTACTGCATCCTTCTGGGTCAGACTGATGTACTGATATTCTGTTAGTGGTTTAATATTTAAAGTGGATAGGAGAATATTATCAGAATCCATTATGATTACATTCAATTAGCTGTTTATCTTCTTACTTTGTATTAATTCTGCATTTCTATTCGATTAAGTTTTAATTTTGCACAAAAAGAGAAATAAATTCAGTTTTTCACCACATACTAAATAACACAAAATTTGGACCTTTTATAATAGGATCAAAACCGACCTTGAAACTCAAACAGTGCAAAGTTAAGTTAAGTGCAAAGTGTAAAGGTTGGTAGAACTGAGGAGAAATCAGAGGAGATGATTGGTCAACATGTGGTCTGTCATCACACTTTCCTATTTTGCTACTGTCTCCAAACAATGAGACAATCTAATTTATAAATGGAGACAGACTGCCAGCACATTCCAATCAGTCACCAGGTGGGTCAAACTGAATCCCCCCTTTCACTGGCAGTGACTGCATTTACTGTGAGTGATGGGCTTTGGACTTTGCGAAGAGTGACTAACTTGTCACTGATGAGCGAGGCTGCCAGTCAGAGGCCACAAGGGTTGAGTTATGTATTTAACCAAACACCCCCCACCCCCTTCTCTGCTCCATCATCATTTAATAACTTAATCCCCCACCCTCAGCCGACTGCAGCCTCCCCCCTTTGAAACCTGCTGTGCCGGATGTTGGAAGCAGCTCTGTCTGTCTGCACCTGTAGAGGGAACTTTATATATAGTAGATCCACTTCAGTTGACAGAAGCTACACCTCAGAAAAATGCAGAGCTATTTTTGCCCCGATCCATGTTCCAACATTCCCCAAAATCTTCTAGGATTACTTTATGACATCAAATTCCCTCTCTTCCTTTTTGTGAACACAGCTGATGAACAGCTGACTGTAATGTAGGACATGCTGCAGTACCCCAGCCAACACAACTTTTGCGTGTTCAGCCTCGTTTGTCAGATAGACTCGCAGTCCATTTTGATGAGATGAGCCGATTGCAAACATAATTTTGCTTGTTTACAAGAAAACACCACAGGGCAGCATTAACTCTGGATGTAAAGTGATTCAATGCTTGACTCCTGCCTGGTCTTTCGGGTTTATTCACACAGGTGTGTAACCCATGCAAAGTCCTCTGTTGCTGTAGTTTTCCCTCCAGGTTTAATGAGGGGTGTGTCTGATTTGTCATTTGCATAGCGGGCCTGCAAATTTGAATTTTCCTTTTGCTCCCTCAGAAGACGAGACATTTCTGTCACCCCCCCCCCCCGCGCAATACATGATCTGATTTGGTTTTAGAGCACCTTCCTGCATTCATTTGCATGTTAACAACCATCAAAAATGGATGATACAAGCATCATTTTTATACCACATGCACTTCCTATAGAGTAGGCTTATTACTTTTTGGAGCAGCATGTGCATTCATTTACATATTAGTGATGGGGAACATTTTAGCAGCACTTTATTTGTAAAGTGGTCCAGTAAGCCCAGGCCCTGGTTGGGCTTACTGGACCTAATATGCTCATTTCTAAGCCCACAGTTTTATTCTTGGCCTCTACTAGAGTAGCTTTGCTTTGCTTGTGTGTGTGTGTGTGTTTATATAGCCCCTCAGTCCCGTCCACTGTGAGAAGAAGCACTTTTAGCTCCTCTCCCTTTACCCTTTAATGGCTCAGTCACACTAGAGGAAAAAATAGGAAGGCAGCCTCCTTACAGCTAAGATAAACTGGTGATTGCATTGACATTTTGGCTGTTGGAGACCGATTGCAAGTAGCTGCAGTGACCAAATGGTTTCCCAGAGGTCGAGCATGCAACAATCTCAATCTCTGGGCAACCACTTGTGATCGCAAGGTGATTACACAAGTTGCCTGTCTGCAAATATATAAATACAAGATTGCCAAATGCCTATATCATTTTGCTGTTAAATTGCCATCCTGAAGCAGCTACATCACTATTTGTGGAGGAATTTCTGCTTCACATCTAAGAGGTTCTGGCTGGACTCTGAATATTAGAAGTTAATGTGAATTTCTGTTGAATGCAAATTTGCAACAGATGGCAACAGATTTGTGATTTTGACAGATTTATCACACTTGACCCCACTCAGTCGCAAACTGATAGGAGACTGACTTAGTGATTGCCATCTTGACACACCACAGTCGCTTTGGTGATGGCAACCAACAGCGAGTGGTAGCAGTCTGGGGTTCCATCTTTGACACATCCATTTCAAAGACACCGACATCGCAAATGGTCAGCCACTGTTTTCCTTTGTGTGACCGTAGCATAAGTCAGCGTTCTTCTGATTGGCTGCCCTTTGCAAAGAGATTTGCAGGTGGATGGGTGAAGCCATGTGCCTGACATTAACATATTAATGATAGCCGCTCTCATTGATGTCACGCAGAGGAAAGTGTAGAAAATGTGTATATAACAGTGTATATGTACAGAAAAAAAGGGAGCATAATAAGTTACTTTTGTAAGCTTATTCTTGCTCTTTGTGCAAACAGCGTAAATAATAAGCAGATATAGTAGTGGGAAAAAAAGGAAATGGGCAGATGAAAATGAAAAATGATGGAAATAATTGTGTTGTCTGTTACCTGTTGTGTGCATTTTAGCTGAAACATGAGTGAGTTTAAGCAAATTCGTTGCCAGTGAGAATGAAGACACGAAGGTGGGCTTTATTCTTGTATTTATGCCGGGAAACTGATGTTCACCCACCGACTTAAAAAGGAGGACTGTTTCTTCACAGATGCTGGTCTTGCCTGCTGCTGTATGATTTCTGATGTAATCTTCCCCACTGAGCTGGATTGATTCGGTTATTCCTTTGGTGGGTGGGCTAGGAGGCTTGCCAGGCAAGCCTTTGCTGTTAATGGAGCAAAGTTGTGTGGCGGAGTCGGGGAGAGCCCATAGGAGCTGTCATAGTTTTGTTCAATGTAGGTTAACGCTGCTTACAGAGGCAACACAATACCACACAGATGCTTTTGATCAGCCCGTCATGAAAGGATTTTCATACAGGAGAGTAAAACAGTGACATTACACCACATATCCAGAACTCTTGTGATTTGACTGAAACTTTGTGGGCTCCCCCTCCCCCCCCCCCCTATAAATTTTTCATGTCTCCTTATGCTTCTTTGTGTCCTGTCAGAAACTGGTTCAGCTATCACTTCCAGTTGTATTGGGTTGGGAAACTCACTCACGCCACCTGCAGGCCAAGCTGGCAAACCAGTTCCAGGTTACAATGGTAAGAAATGAACCTTTTATATTCAGAGTGTTGCAGCACAATTACAGAGTAAGGGCTATCTGGATAAAAGCGTAGCTACTCATTGTAATTCCCTGTCTTATATTTAAGCATTTGCACTTCCAGTTTGCCAGTGGGGGATCGAACCACCTCTGAATATGAAATAGACTCTCTTCCCTTTCCTCTAGTCACAGTGATCGATGATAACATGCAGGAGGTGAAGCCAGGAAGCCTGGGAAATATTGTGGTGAGGTAAGCCAGGTGCATATGTTCACAGCCACGTGAACAGCTTAGTAAATGCTTCACTTTTCTTCCGGGACTCTCACATGCACACAGACATTAAAAATATCCCACAAAAGCTCTTTGCGCACACAGATGAAAAGCAAACTTTGGTCATTTGGTCACTTTTGAAAAACAAATGTGAAACTAAAAAAAAAAAAAAGCACTCATTTCTGTTACTAGATCTGGAGAGAGGGTGTCTGTGTGTATTTGTGATTTCATGAAAGGGAGTTACTTGTGTTTAGTAGACTTCATCAGAAAGCTCAGCTATAGCCCTCTGTGCTCCCTTATCTTCCAGTCTGCTACCTATCTGTTATCACTCCACTCCCCTGTTCTTTGTAATTGCTGGTATTGACTCAGTGCCAAGGGGGATTTCCAAGGACTCCACATTACAGTGCATCCTGAGATAATGACAGGTTGGGCTACAAGCAGACAGGAACAGCTGTGCTATTGTACGTCCCTGTTGTATCCAGAAAGTCTGCGTCAGCCTCGTCTCAAAAACTTCATAAAGTTGTTTGAATATTTACAGAGTGGGCTTGCAGTCAGGAGGGAGAGTCTGTGAAACATATGTGTTACAGATTGTATCCCACTATGGTTTACACTAGAAAGTGGCAAAAAACACAGACTAAAAGCAGCCAGGAGGGGGGGGGGCTAATCTGAAGGTTGGTGGTCTGCTCCAGGCTGCTTGGGATATACTGACACTGAACCCCAACCTGCTGTGTAAATGTTACATAGAAAGCACTTAGGTGCCCATAAATGGGTGTCAATGGGCATGTGGGATAAAGTGCTCGAGTAGAGTAGGAAAGTGCTATAATAAACCAGTCCATTTAGCCATCAGAAGATGGGTATGCTGTAGCGATAATGGGATGGACACGGTCAGCAACAATACTCAACACAGGCTGTGGCATTTAAACAATGCTCAGTTTGTACTAAAGGGTCCAAAGTGTGCCAAGCAGAAATCCCCACGCCATCGCACTGCTCCCAGCAGCTGGAATCATTAAAACAAGGCAGGATGGATTCATGCTTATTGTTTAAACCGAGTTTCCACATTACCATCCAAATGTCACAGTAGAAATTGAGACTCAACAGACGAGACAATGTTTTTCCAATCTTCTGCTGTCCAGTTTTCAATCCAATTTAATTTAACTTATATAGCACCAAATCACGACCGTAGCCTCAAAGTGCTTTATATTGTAAAGACCCCGCAATAGAGAAAAAACAATGATCTATGAGCAAGCACTTGGCGACAGCGGGAAGGAAAAAACCCCCTTTTTAATTGTACCATCAGTTTCCTGTTCTTAGCTGACAGGAGTGGCACCTGGTGTGGTCTTCTGCCACTGTAGCTCATCTACTTCAATGTTTGACATGCTGTGTGTTCAGAGAGGCTCTTCTGCATACTTTGACTGTAACAAGTGGTTATTCGAGTGACTGTCGCCATCCTGTCAGCTTGAAGCAGTGTGGCCATTCTCCTCTGAGCTCTGATATCAACAAGGCATTTTCCGCTCATTGGATATTTTCTGGACCATTATCTGCAAACCCTAGAGATGGTTGTGAGGGAAAAATCCCTGTAGATCGGCAGTTTCCCAAATACTCAGACCAGGCCGTCTGGCACCAACAACCACGGCACGTTCAAAGTCACATAAGTCACCTTTCTTCCCCATTCTGATGCTCAGTTTGAACTTCAGCAGGTTATCCTGACCATGACTACATGCCTAAATGCACTGAGGTGTACCTAATGAAGTGGCCAGTGAGTGTATTTTGACTTTGGACACGTGTTCCCATTTAAATAATTAAAAAACTGGTAAATGTAACTTCTTTATACCTCTACACACCATAATAGACATTTGTTTGTTTCTGAATTATGCACCTGTTTCATGTCAGACTCCTTTTTTTTCCCATTTAATTCTGAAGGAATTTTGTATTTCTCCTTCAAGATTACCTTTACCACCTGGGGCGGCATTATCTTTATGGCAGAACCAAGATTTGTTCAAGAAGCTCTACTTCACAAAGTTTCCAGTAAGGTTTTTTTTTTTTCTTCATCCCTATAAAAAAAGTCATACTCATTTAAATTCATTCCACATTTCCCACCGGTTATCCACACCCTACCTGCAGCAGCTCTGTGCCCCTCGGTTTGACAACCCCAAGTAATACAGGAGGTGGTGGCAAGAATGTGGTAAAAGGTGGCCTTCTAGTGTTGGAAATGTTACATTGCAGATCAGTGTTATGTATTTGGAGCCATTAAAATTTAGTGATTTTTAAACCAAGAGCTTGAATCATTCTGAGAAAACTAATGAAGTATTTATAATAAAGACTGTGTGACATCCAGTTTATTGGGATTTCCTGTGGTTGGACTACAACTGCTTTCTTGATCTGCTCCAAATGTGACTTTAGGGATACTATGATACCATGGATGCAGGTTTTATGGATGAAGAGGGCTTCCTTTATGTCATGTCCCGATCTGATGATGTCATCAATGTGGCAGGGCACAGGCTGTCCACTGGAGCACTGGAGGAGGTATGAGAGTAGGTACAGAGGATGCAGATGTTTTCCTAATTCTTTCCTGTGGAATCATTATGTGTTTTTTTTTTTACAGTCAGTGCTGCAGCACTCTGCAGTGGGAGACTGTGCTGTGGTAGGGCTGGAAGACACTCTGAAGGGCCATGTTCCTTTGGCCCTGTGTGTACTCAAGAATGGTGAGGAGAACTCATTGGGTATCATAATTTGGCCAAGAAATTATAGAATAAAATAAAACTACAGGAGGTATTAAAGTTTCATGCTTTAATCATGTGCTGCATGTCTCAGGTGTGCAGAAAACTGAAGAGGAAATCATAAATGAGATGGTGAAACTTGTAAGAGACACCGTCGGTCCTGTGGCTGCCTTTAAAAAGGTGCTTTTTGTCCGCGGCTTGCCGAAGACGCGTTCTGGCAAGATTCCACGCTCCTCTTTAGCCAACCTGGTCAATGGGAAGCCCTACAAGGTAGGACCCAACTGTTAGGGAAATATTTAGTGCATTATTCCATAATAAATTCCATATTTTTTTAAAGTTGGGTGCTGAGGGTAATCTCAGAATTATTTTTTTTTCCTTTTGTGGTCCCTGTGCAAAGGATTTACAGCAGCTCTTGAGACGTTAATGCTCATTTTCGACTCTGAATTTGAGCAGTGATGGCGCATTAGCAGGCCCAGCACTTATCAGATAGAATTGAGGCTCATTTGGGATTTCATTCCTTTATCGTTGCTGGCTCAGTAGTCTCCAGGAGAGAATGACAAAATTCTATAGTAAATTTATTGACAGATTTTCAGTTGCAAAGAAGTTTCAATATGACAAGGATTTCTGCATTGATTGATCCAAAAAAAAAAAAAGAGTCTGATCTTTGTTATTGTTTGTGTTCCACCTCTACTGTGCAGGAGGAAGAAAACCACTCTCTCACTGTGAATTCACTGGACTATTACCTGCTTTATCTTATTATCAGTCATTATCACACTTGTACTTTGTACTAGAGGGCTGGCAGGTTCAAGACCATTTCGCGTCCCATCTGTCCCAGACTGGACGCTCCACCAAATTTGGAAGTAGCTAATTATTTTTCTTCACATTAGTATTTTTTCCCCCACAGATCGGTCCAACCATTGAAGACCCAGAGGTGTTCAAAGACATCGAGAGGCAAATACAGAGAGTGCTCAGACATAATGCAGCCTGAGCTCATCAGTGGGATGACAGCTGGACAGACTGAACAATTTTTGGCAACACAAAGTAACTTCATTGATACTAAGTGTGCAAAAAATGTTCACGCCATGCACAAAGCGCTGCAAATGTGAACTATTATCAGTAAAATAAGAGGTTTTTCTTGTTTTCTAAATTAAGCTAAATATAGACATTGGCGTTTAAAACCTTGGAAACCGTTCAAGATCCATTAAATTGGATTAATATTTCCATTTGGAATTGATGAAATGAATCATACTGGAGGTCTGGAAATGTCTGGATAATCATTTTCCTAATGTCTCTGTAGGCCACCAGAAAAGGACTGACATGAAATGACAGTTATACAGTTGAAGACTTGTGGCTTTAAGGGGTTGAAAAAAATATCATATGAAACATTTAGCATCTGCTGGGGTAATATAGTTAGTTTAGTCATAAAATAAAGTTATTATTCAAGGTGCTAGTGGGGGAAGATAAATTTAGCAGTCTCACAGCCTGAGGAAAGAAACTGGGCTCTGTCAAGACATTCTATTCCAGTTAGGATGCGTGCTTTCTGTTGCTGTATGTTTTCGGTCCAATGCCATCCAGCGAGCTTTAACTCTCTGCTTCTCTTCCAGTGTCACTGGTGCTACTGGTGCTGTGGCAACCTGCCATGCCTGTGCATCACACTGCCACCATGCTTTACTGGTGGTGTTATACGCGTTCGATCATGAGCTGTTCCAAGCCTTTTCTTTATCATGGAAAGGATCCTGTCATCCTGTTATGTTTAGCTCATTTTGGTCATTCTCTTAAAATGTCTCAAACTGTTGATTTACCAACTCCTGTTGTCCCCACTATCTCTATATTTGTTTTGTTTTTGCACTTTCACTCCTTTGTACAACACACTGTGAATTCACCGCATAAGCTTCCAAATTCCAAGTGTCACACTTTCACCTCTTTAATTGATACAGAAAGAAAAGTTCTCACTTGTCGATGAACTTGTGAGCCTGTTGTCCAATTACCTTTAGTCCCTCGAAAAAGAGGGGGCTGCATATTAATGTGCCACAATTCCTAAACCTCGAATTTGGATGTAAAAATCCCCCCCAAATTAAATCAGAGTCTGCACTTTACATCCATTTTCAGATATAACTGCATGAATATGTTTTGTTATACTGCTAAAACAACAGACATGATAACTGTCCAAATATATCTAGACCTAACTGTATGTTAGGGGTGTAAGGATTCTCCAAAAAACACAGATCAGTTCACAGGCCACAGTTTTGGGTTTGTCTTTAAAAGGGGAGGAACAAAGAGTAAACTCCAGTATTCTTAACTATTTGCAGTTGGCATCCATAAGTCAAAATTTCAGGTTATCTCCAAATTTTGAGTTGAAATTTGTGTGATACCTGACTCTAAATTTAAACTTAGCTCTCTTCCCGTGGTGTAAACAAGGTTCCATGCTGTTTCTATGTATTTAATCTGAAACCATTCCGTCCAATTAAAGCAGAGACTTTGCACTTTCAGACTGTGAGATCTAAATTATTGATGATAACAAATGACCAAACCCTGTGCTGTCAGAATCAAGAGGAAAAAACTCTAAACTTTCTGACAAAGGTTATTATAGTTACCTAAAACTAGATTTGAAGAAAAAAAACAAAAAACATTTTATTTCCACAGCACAATTAAAAGATTTAAAAACAGTCACAGCTGCTGTATGTCTGAGGTCACTCCGGAGGTCATTCAAGAGTTTTTGTGTGACAGCAGCAAAGGCACGAGCTCCTTTTGAAATAACCGCGGGATGATCAGGAGTGATTGAGAAGCAGGCCTTAATGATCTCGAGGGAGTGTATGGAAATGGCATATCTGACACACATACAGGTGCAAGACCATTTAAGGCTTTAAACACAGACAGTGCCACTTGATACTGGGTTCTGTGATGCACAGGGAGCCAAATGGCTGCTTTAAGATTCTTAACCTGTCTTTTAATAAAAGGAGTTAAAAAGCCCAGGTTATCCTTCAACCTCTTGGTTAATAGTAGGGAGCCAAACAATACGACCTCTGTTTTGGACTCATTTAACTGTAAGAAACTGTGGGGCAGTTTCTTACTGGAACAGTAATCGCAGAGATTCAAGGATAAATCCAGTTTAAATCGTCTGCATAGCAATGAAAAGATATTATGTTGGTAAATAATTTAGTCAACTAAAATTAAAAGTTGACTAAACTTTCAAACTTTTTTAAACTTCTGAAAAAATGAAAACCGAAACGATAAACTTGGAAAACTAAAGTGTGTATATATATATATATATATATATAAAAAAATAGACAAAAATATCCTTAGTTTTAGTATTTGTTAATTTGGTAAAATGTGTAAACTTAATTAAAAAACAAAATAAAACTAAAAAACTGCTTCTAACACATCAAAAACAATTAAAATGTTCTCCAAAATAATGTTAGAAAACGGGCCAGCATATTGGTACCATATTCACTATAATGTTGATTATGTTTTAGTAAACCACTAATATAATACAAAATTATTATGTGTGTACAGGCTTTTTAGATTCATAATTAATCAACAGAAGCAAAATATTGTTACATGTTTCATGAAAAATAACGACTCATTCATTGACTGTATTTTTTCTTTTTTTTTATTGACAATGAAAATTTGTTTGCTCACCACTGTTTCGACCAAAGTACAAGAAGTAATAAATAAAATAAAAAAAATGGACACAAAATAAAATGATTTGTTGTTCGTGCAAATTGAAGATGTAAAAACAAATTAAAAAGCTTTAAGACTTGATTAGACTCGTCCTTTGGAAATAACTAAAAGACAGATAACAGGGCGGTGCGGCAGGTCGCCCTGTGAAACTGACAGAAACAAAGAGTTAACGGTTACACCAAATGTAAGTCACAGCAAGCAACAGGGTTTTTGTTTTGTTTTTTTTTGTCATTAAGTCACCTCACTTCAACATGGTCATATACACTCTACACACACTATGCGCTAAAGCGGTCTGTCTTTCAGTTATTTCATTTGATCTGTTTAGTGTCTGAAAGAAGGGAGGGAAGGGGGGGGAGAAGGCCAGCTCGGCTGAAAGTGTAGTTGTCCTTTTGTGTATATGCATCGCCTGACGAGACATACAGTACAACGAGTGACATGTTCTATGAATGACGTACTGCCTTTTTTTGTTCATGTTCTTTTTTTTCTTGTTCTCTGAGAGGAGGTTTTTGTGCGACTTCAGAGAGCTTCTTGTTTATTTTGTGTCCTTGGCTACTAAATAGTCCGTTGAGTTGATGCGGTTTTCAAGAAAGTGCTTGTCATGTTGTTCCTGCGTGTCAACACATCCTCTTAACATGCTCTTTTTATGAGTCCACGAAGTTGCCGGAATGGGGCCAAGAAGGGCTGTTTTATTTTTTGTGCACCACTAGAGGGCGTGTTTCACCACAGCATCCAGTCTCTTCCTTTCTTTCTTTATGGCGCAGCATAGGCTCATCAGCATCATCGCTATCATCAGCAGCAGCAGCACAATGAAAAAATAAAACCATATGTACAAAATGATCTAGAGGGATGGGGAAATATGTTTTAAGAGCAGCATATATTAATCTATGGTCCACTAAATGAGGTGGCAGGGACATTGTTTTTTGTTTTTTTTTGCACAAACTGAATATCTTTTTATACATAGATGTGTGTGTGTGTGTGTGTGTATATATTAAAAATGGCATATTTATATTAATTTACAGATAACCTACACATTTCCTGTAGAAGAAATACACAGTACATTATGCTTTGACAAGTTACTGTACATGTAAAAGGTAGAAATGAGGACAACGGGGCAACCTGCAGGACAGTTTAGCACCGGCGTCTGGTGCCCACATTATAGGGGACGGCGCGGGGTTGTGGGGGTGAGGGGATCGGAGAGGAAAGCAGGGCTTCTTGGCAGTGCGTGTCATCAGAATGATTCACTCCTCAGCAGGCTTCACCCGTCCAGCAGCTCCACTAATTACTCTCCTTTCAGAACTGTACCTTAAGGGGAAACAGTGAGTAGATTTTAATGAGAGAGCACTCCTTTATTTTTACTCCAAATTTAGCTCTTTAGAGATGAACTTTTGACCTTTCTTTTAAGTTCTCAACTACACAGGATGGATAAATATGTTTTCAGACATATTTAGCGTCATCTGTGAATCTATTTTTAACATTAAGGCAATGAGAGCTGCCCACACCCAGGTGAGTTTTGGCCACGTTTTGTAGTCGTCGTTGCTCATGTATCTGACACAGTGGGTTGCTTCAACAGTGACCAGTGTAGCAGACTGCCCTTGATGTATGATGGGTCAGTCCTTGGCTGCAGTCCTTAAACTTTAAAAGGGACCTCTTAAACTTTCCCATATTTTCTGTTAAAAAGGTAGATGCTCATATTAAATATGGCCAATGTTTCAAATGACTTAAGTGTTTGTAATTTTGCTAATCTGATATCCCTAATGTGGTCACAGGACCCCCAGGGGCATTTTCTGGATTTTTTTCCAACTGGGTGGAACAGAGGAGGGCCAACAACAGGGGTGACCCACAGGAAAATGTGGCATAACAGAGGTAACTTAATTATTCATAATGACTAACTACGTCCCCTTCTGTTTAATGGATGATTCTGAAACACAGGACTTGAGAAGATCACAAAGGTATGCAAATCTGTGATTTCTGTTGTGCATGCGAGTGGAATAGTATAAATAGTGCAGTGGATAAAGTTCTGGTACAGTATCCTCAGTTTCTGACACTCTCTGAACTTTGTACCGTTTGCTTGTTTTGCTGTGTAGGGGCACAATAAGTCGATGAAAGCATTAGAAACTACCTGCACAGCATTCTACGGTATGAGCAAATACCATGGGAAAACTGAAATATAGTTATAAGATGGCACCTTTTTCTCACTCATTCAAATGTTGTGGCTGATCAGTGTAAATGTACTGATGACAGCCTATGTCAAGGAAGTGATTCAAGGAGACATAAGATATAAGAAATAGCATGCTGTTTAGCTATATAATATTCAGGTGACACTAGTAAGTAAGTTTTGTGATTGTGTTTTCATGAGTCACTCATTTCTAGAGGCTTTAAATTGCTTTTGAGCAAATCACAATTACGTTCGATGCTTTCATTGTTTGGCAAACTGGAATCTAAAGAATTTGTTTTCGACTTTGGCATCTGGTTGCTAGTTAAATTGTGAGGGAACGTCTCTCTGGTGCAGATGCAGAAAGACGGCACAGTCAGATGGCATCTCAAATCAAAGAAAATACTTCAGAGAAATTACAGTTTTTCATTGCACCTGGCAGTACAAAGGAAACAGTTGGATAGGAAACTAGGGCAAGCTCACTTTGTAATCTGTGAAGTCTGGATGAATCTCACAGGGCCTACTTTAGCAGCCGTGAACAGTCATAATCATGTAACTGAACTTTGTTAACTAATCTCAGTGTAAGATACTCCTTGTTTACGTGAAGCAGATTTTTAAAGCTTTGACCATAACCGAGTCATCTTTCTTGGACAGACATTAAAGGGGAGACATCAGGCTGGGACCGCAGCTCCCCGCATGCCCTGCTGTCTCCTATCACCTTATCACAGCTACCTGGCCAAAACACTGCAGAGCCTCGCCAAGTCGATGAGACAGACATGCCTATCTTGGGGAAAGCTGGCCCTTGTCTCTTTCATCCAGTATCTGTTTTAAGTGCCTCTGAAGAAAGCTGTGCATTAGACAGGGCGAGATTCTGTGTTGTGTTACATACAGTGTACAGTTTAAGGTCCCTCTCTTCCTCCTCTCAGCAGGAGTAGGTTCTCACCGTGGAGCTATCCAGTCGCTGCACCGCAGATGGTCCAACTGTAGGGGGAGACAGTGAGAGGGTATTGTTATGAAGTCTGAATATTCGCACTCCCATTGTGTAAGATGGATCCGGGGGGGTGGGGGTGGGGGTGGGGTGGGGGGGCAATATTCTATTTGGTTACCACCCCAAACCACAAGCTCAGAGATCCCTCTGAGTAGCATGTTCCTGCAGTAGAGGAGGCTGCAGCTTCAGGGCTGCATTTGAGGGGCACTACTTTTATACCGAAGAACTACCTACCAAGCTCCACTTCTAGAACGCAGTGTGAGCATTGAATTATTTTTTTTATCAAGACAGGACAAAATAATGACTATAATAAGTGTGTAGCAGCTTTATGAAATCAATATTAAATCACGCATTGTTTTGCAATTTTAATCAGGTTTACAGTTGTTAAAAAAAAAAGATTCTTTTACACCCTATCTGCAGAAGCAGATACACAAAACACTGCACTGAACGAACTGAACTGTTGTTTCTTTTTACATGATTATAAACAAATCTTCATGATAAAACTTTGGCATTCAACATAGAAGAGCCTTAAACCTGTGCTTTTTCTAACCGGAGTTAGACACCAACGTATCCCTGCAGCCGTAGTTTGAATGGAAGTGACGGACTTGTCTGTAAATGCTGCCCAGCTACTCTCTAAGTGCCAAATTGTTTCAAAACGTTCCAGTTTGTGTCGCACGCTCGTAGTTGGTGCACATTTGCAGATAAATATTTAAAAACTCAACCTGAAGCAATGCGGTCTCCTCTATCGCAGGAGCATCTTATTCCTTTTTTTCAGACAATAGCGGTTACTTGTAGTGTCACCCTCATGAAAGAAAGCCATGGATCACTCAAAGGAAGGTTTTGTTTTGAGTGGACATCATCAGCGACTAGATATCAGTGAATTGTGGACGTCACAGATCGGGGACACAGTGAGTAGAGACAGAGGAACACAGGAAGGCCGTTTCTATGTTAATGGGAACACCTTGTTAGAAGAGAACGCTAGCCAAAAATCAGTCTGTTTGGATGATTTCCCATCATGTATAACAACCTGCGTGGCAAAAGACACAACTGAATATCATTTCTTTTAAAGGATAATTCTGGTTTATTGTGGTCTCGGGTGTATATAGGATATGTAATCTAGCTTTAACCAGCAGACTGAGGTTACTCATTTTCTTAGGACTGGAAATGCTCAAACTTTGATTGATTCTCATGACTTCTAGCAATTTCCGCCCATTCATGTTGGTAAAAAGATTTTCAGGACAGTTTAAATGTTTACAAGTGCTCAAAATCCTCAAAGGTTAAACTCATTTTGCTAATGGAGGCTGTCGGCCATAGCTGGAAGTGACAACAAGGATTGTGTGGAGTTTGCATGTTGTCCCTGTGTTTCCACAGTCCAAAGACATGCAGTTTCTAAATTGCCCATAGGTGTGACTGGTTGTCTGTCTCTCTGTGGGTGTACCCTGCCTCTCACCCTATAACAGCTGGAATACCCCCCCCCGCAACCCTAAACAGGACAAGCAGAAGAGAATGGATGGGTCTATTTACCTTTGGCCTTTCTAGGCTAGACCCTATCATCACCACATTGGGCAGGTGGGTGGCCAGTTTTCACCTTTGTGAATGCAATAACTTGAGAACCATGTGAATGTTTAAATTCACAGCCTACTAAAATCTCAAATCAGATGAATCTTGGTGACCTAGACTCCAAGGTCAGAGGTCAAGTTTTCTGAAAATCTTGTGTCACAGAACGTGACAGTATTCTCTCTATTTTCTAATTCCTGGTTCATTCTTAGCCATGGTGGCGTTTTGGTTAGCACTACTGCCTCACATCTAGAAGGCCTGGGTTCGATTCCACCTTGGCCCAGGCCAAGGACATGCAGTCCATGTCCAAAGTTATGCATTTACACAGTTACACATGTTAGGTTAACTGGTGACTCTAAATTGCCATAGATGTGAGTGTGAATGGTTGTCTGTGTTGGCCCTGCAACAGGCTGGCGACCTGTACAGGGTGTACCCTGCCTCTCGCCCTAAGTCAGCTGGGATTTAATCACTAAGTTAATCAGAGTACAAAGTGCATAAAAACAAATATCTAAAAAGCATGCATGAGAAGGAAAGACCACGGCTGCAGTGGAGAGTTTAATTTAACCAACACCATGAATAAAATTAGACCACATTACTCATTTCTGACACTGCCTCCTGGTTACAGACAGCTACGACATGTTGTAGCTGTCTGTCTACGCACTACCGCTGCAGCACACCTAACTGGCAAACTTTCATTAGTGGTTGAGGTTCAACTTTCTGTGCACTGCAGTGCAAAGATGGTAGTATAGTGCTCCCAAATCTCGGCAATTTCTTGAGTAAGAAGAATATTATCATAAACAAAAAACTACTACTGTGATTTTCATAAACCAGCATTGCCCTTTAATATTAAGACTGTTTTAGCCAGAGTCCTCTTTTAACAGTAGAGGGTTGAGGAGTCACACAAACCGTCAGTTTTAATTTGTAAAACATTCAAGACATACTGTTCACCTATGTAAACCTCCTGATTCAAGCCAACTTACATAGCACCGCTCAGCCACTTTTTGTTTTGCTGCTTCTTTACTTCAAGGGCTAAATCAGCAAGCATGGGTCCTAATCCATAACTTGACCCCCTATTGTTTTTTTTTGTTTTTTTAAACTACCAGGGTGAAAGGACATCTATTTTGCAGCTCTGCAAAACAACACCCTTGGAGTTGGATATTAGATTTTAAGGCTCATTAGAGAAAGAGAAAAGAGAGGTGAAAGTGAGCAACCACAAAGAAAAGGAGAGATACAGCAGGACAGTGGTTGGCAGAGACCATGTAAAGAGGAGGGGATATATATATATATATATATAGAATAATAATAATAATAATACACGCAGGGCCAACAAGCCCAGGACCTTCAGATGGGCTGACCTTGAAACCAATCCAAATATATGTCGTCAGGACTGTCATCCAGCGCCTCATAGAGGACTGCAGAGCAGCCGTCACAGAGTCAGAGAGAACAAGAGACACAGTCAGAATGCTCCTCACACACAGCAGGAGCAGGAAGTCCTGCTCTCAGGTGAGATGCTTTCATCTACCTGTGCAACAGGTGGACATAACCTTTGTGTTTGAAAGCCAGGCTTAAGAAATTTGAAAGTGCCATGTGTGAGAGAGCGCACTCACCCTCAGGGGGCAGTCTTCTGGAGTGACCGGACGTTGCGGTGAGACGGAATCCAGCAGGGAGCGTTTCTGCTGATCCAGGCATCATACTGATACCGTGGATGTCCCGGGGAGGGAACTGCCTCCGCCACGATGGGCCTCGGAAATCTTTGTCATCGCACTGAGAAACAGAGTGATACAATGCTTTGTTTTTAGACAGAAAAAGTAAAACCAATTCCTGATTCACTTTTAGCCCACTTCCCCTTTAAGGTTATCTCATGTAGTGCAGCTAGGACTACTTTAAGTACTGCTGCGATCAGCTCAGGAGCGCCGCCATGATACACAACCATGAGCGTGCTCACGCCTAGAGACCGAGCCGTCTTTAGGCCTGTGCAACTGAGGCTTTAGGGGTGCAACAGAAGATGACACTGAAGAGGAGACTGACCAAAGTAAAGTCCTTAGACTCTACAATCATACTTTTGGTCAATGATGAACTCAACTTAATTAATGCTTACATACAAGTGGGAAAAAAAACATGTTGACAGGTCTCATTATTTTTTCAGGAAAACATGAGAATTGGGATTTCCGTTTCCTTTTCCTTGTAAACTTTAAAATTTTTAAGGTTATTCATTATATTTAACCATCTAATAAGTTTGATGGCATGTGACTGTTAGAAAAACGGCTCACGGTGGTGTGATGTCTTATGGGTGATAGTTGCCTCTCACCTCGTCCAGTCTCCTGTCAGTGCCCAGCGCCAGCAGATTATTGTACTCTCTCTCCAGAATCTGACGTGCCTGAGGGGAGGAGGAAGAAAAAAAAATGCACACACATTCAGAAGGCCAGCTATTCTTGGCTGCATGGTAACGGAGGCAGCTGACGTTATTCGTGCATTTTACCCGAGTATAGAGATGAGATGAGCAGTGAAAATTCACAGGGAAACTTGCCAGGGTGACAGTTGGCAAATCTGCATGTTCTGATTTAGATTCCACCAGCTTTTGAAGGCTGATACCAACATTCCTCTATTTTTGGACTGAAGCTGGTGACAGATGATATTTCTGCCCATAATTCACACCTTTAAATTTTTTCAATGTCGATGCCAAAAAAGAGCTCCATCACATTAAAGATATTCATTAGTCAGCTGGAAAAACCTCAGACCAAAGTAATGTTACTGTTAGTACACAATCAAACCCTCACAAGTTTGCATACACTGCACAGTGTAGCTGCAGTAGTACCTGAGTGTTTTGTGTGGGAATCTGGAGGAGCAGTGCCAGGCTGCTGTAGTCAAAGTTGTCATCCAGGGCGACCAGAGCTCCGTGCACACCGCTCTCCAGCAGGATGTTGGCATAGTCCCTCAGGCCTATACTCTGCACCCAGCGGATGACCCGCTCGTTACTCCAGACCAGAACGTCTGCAGAGAAAATAATGGACTTGCTTCAGATCTGTTTGCATATCTGTTTGGTTTGGTTTGAGGTTTTTAGTACTCAAAAAGTTAAGGGTGGATTATGCATGAGCATTTTACAAGCTTCAAAACCCTTTTGAAATGGATATTAATCTGGAAATTTCTGATAAGATAAGATTTCACATACATACCAAACTGAAATCAAAACAACTGTTGGATATCCATTTTACATTCTAAAGAAACTATCACAGAAAAATATCCTTCTCGATTCAGGGACTCAATAAATACAAGGCGTGGAAACGATTTTCAGCCTTGGCGGAGATGCGTGCTCTCAAACTGCTCGTGCCTTGGATGTACTTGCCTCTCATTTCATGCTGGCTTTGCTCCCTGCGTCTCTCCAGTTCCTTCCTGTCATAGTTGAGCTTCTTCAGACACATGATCCCGTACTGTAAACTTGTTCTGATGTCAGGAAAGCAATGTTAAAAAATTAAAAAGCGAGCTGCTTGCTCAGCCCTTCCCAGAAAAACCTTAGAGGTAATTCTGAAATATTTTATGTATATTATCACCATGAGGTAAGTGCAGTACCTGTGGAAGCTGTCCACCATTTTAAGGTGCACCCTCAGGTCTTTCTTTGTGAGGTGGTCCAGCATGCGGGCATCCACGAGGCACTCCATGAAGTAGCTGCGGTACTGAGGTAGTCCTAGACTGGGCAGCCACTCGTTTCCTATCCACTCATGGTTCATGTCACCATAAGCGAGAGTCTGACAGAAAACACATTTAACACGATGTTTACCAAAAATGTGTATTGTGTACCACATGCACATGTAAGAGACAGCAGGCTTTCCTCTTATTACCTGCGCCCAGCTCCCCTCTTCAGACTCTGACTTCTGGCTCAAACACAGGGAAAAGAAAACGAGAGAACATGGAGACCAAATGTCACCGTTAGAACAATAAGAAATCCTTCAAAAAGTGCCCCTTAAATTGCAACTAAATCAAACTAGTATATGAGGAGATCCTGGAGGGAAACACAGATTTCAGCAGCAGCTGTTAAAGCCATAATATAATTTTTTTGTTGCTGCTACATGCACAATCAAAAGTAGGCCCTGCCAAAGTATGGCAATCTGAATAGTTGAAGGAAGCTGGTTTTATTTATTTATTTGTTTATTTTTGCAAGCTCTGATTTCTAGAAAGGGAAACCACAAATGTCATGTGGATGGGTGTCTGAATAAAAAAGATGGGATGGAAACAGCAGCATTAAATAGCACCTTAAAATTGTAGTACAAATATATTTAATCCAATGATGCATTTTACTAATTAAGAGCCAACAAGATAAAAAAATAAAAATAAAAACACACCCATCATTTCGTAAAGAAAAACCTGCCTGTTATAACACTGATAACTTACCATCAGCTTGGATCATACTGAGAATGAAGTGATAAAACATCCCTGCACACCTTTACAAGTTTATCTTTATTTCTAAGATCTTTGTTTTGATGAAGCTATTTGGCATACAGTTCCATGAGCATGCGTCTCTTGTAAGCGAATCTGAAAAAGCTGAATGCTAAATGTGATTTAAATAACTCTGACATCTGGTATGTGGTGAGTAATAACACCGCAGAAATAAACAGCCAAGAATTGATGATTCATGACCTTTCATTATAGAGCTTTGCTAAGCCAAACAACGGACAGTGACTCAAACCTTCATTGAGGCATCAGCAGCTGCTAAAGGCTTCAAGCTCACCATTAGTATTGACAAGAGGTTCACATGCCATCTCCATCAGTACCCATTCATATTTCTCCACATTAGCCCACTGATACTCCCTCTTACACCCCCCCCCCCAGACACATACAGTATGAGTGACAGAAAGAAAAGGGTAACAGTTAAAGGACACAGCAGGACTGACCGTTTTGGAAGGGGCTGCCAGGGTCTCCATCTCCTCATGGGTCACCCATACATTGCCAGATGGCTACGAGGGGCAGAGCCCAAGAGACAGAGCAGCACCAGGGTTGGTAGTAGAGGTCCAGTAGGAAGGGCAAGCAGTGTTAAAGAAGAAGAGCAGCACCACTGTAAGCCAATAGTGTTATAGCATCACAGTCAGATGATGAACTGGCCCCAAACCCGCCAGGGGTCAAAGGGCATATCCAAAGGACAAAAACAGACAGTCTAGAACATCCCAACAAATGCATACAGTACATCCACAAGAGACACAAAGATAACAAAGACATTTGGCATGCACAACATATAAGACTGAATAAATTAGTACTATTAACACCAACAGACATGTAAACCCCACATTGCCCATCTCTTCATCTGCTACTAGCAAAGAGAGAAATAAATGGATGTCTCTAATGGTGACTGTCCACATCACATACACCTACAGCTGAAACTAACAATTCAATACTCACGATTATCTTAATTATCCAATTTGTTTTGCTATTCTATGCCATAAATTAGTAGGTAAACTGCCACAAAAAGACATTTATTTTATACTGAAATGGACCCAGACCATGTTTTGGATTTTTGCCATATTAATGGTTTTCTTATTAATAGACTAAACAACTTATTGTCCAGTCACTTTAGGTCTGTGTTCATCACCATCTGCAGCATCCACAACAATAGTGGAGAAAAATGCCTGACTTTCAACAAATCCCCTGTCTGTGTGCCTTTATGTCTCCATGTTTATTTCATGTTTTGACAAAGCTTAATCCTCTATAACCGTCCTGCTGGCTGTCACTGTTGAAGCAGAAGAATGACTGTTCTGCAGTTACAGAATCTATCGATGCCGTGGCTCAGAAGATAGAGTGAGTTGTCTACTAACTAGGTCCAAAGCATCCTACTGAACCCCAAAGTGCTCCTAATGCATCCATCAGAGTGTGAGTGTGAAGGTTTGAAGGCACTTAAGGTGACTGGATGAACGAGGCTTGTAGTAAAAAAAAAAAAAAAAAATGCTTTGAGACAGTTAAAATAGAAAAGTGCCATGTAAGTACCAGTCCAGTTACACGCGTCTGTGAGAATATTACTGTGGCTCAATTAATCTGGGAAGAAAAAAAAAAGAAAGATAATTTCCTGAGGAGGGAAGCTTAACAGACTTCCACAGAAAAGTCTACAGTTAATTGAAAGTAATGGAAATGCACTAAATATAGACAGCCCAAATAAATGCATTTAAAGACATAAGTAATGACCAAAAAAAATGAAAAATTATTGAATTAAATTACTAAAAGCATTGGCTAACAGTTAATATTGCCTGTTAATAGCATGGGAACTGTTCAAAACTGCTGAAAAAGTATGCAAGGTAGGGAAGATAGAATACAGGTTTTTAGGCACTTCCATACTGGCTTCATTTTTCCAATCAGGAAGCTATGTCTGGTGCTTTATACAGTCTATGGCTAAGATGGGCATAAACAGCATTAAATATAAAAATATGGGTTCCAGTCCCCCCTGCAACCCTGAAAAGGATAAGCGGAAGAGAACCGATGAACGGATAAATATAAAATATCTTTGGAGCTAAAGATTTGAAAAGGTTGGGATGAAATGGTCTAAGGTGCAGCAACAAGCAGAGGGCACTCCTTCACTGCATGTTTCTGGTTTCTGGGGGTGGGGGCGGACTTATGATAGCCCGAGTGAATCGACAGCATTTCCACTCTACAGTTTCTGCTTGAGATACACATCCAGCTGCATTTACAAGGTCAATTAACCCCTTCTGTTAAGTGCGTGGAGGTTTTAAGTGTGAAAACAGGCCTGTCACAGTTGGAGGAGTTTGATTGGATGCATGGAGTCTCTGGCTCTGTAATGAAAATTTCATGAGGTGTGGAAGTGGAGCTAAGTGGTAGAAGAGGGGGTGAGGTGAATTGGGCAGCACAGGGGAGTGCTCCGCCAAAGTTACTGAACAACAGGAGAGGGGAGAAATGGTGCAAGAGCGTCTGCACTATGATGTTTACATGCATACCAGCAGCGTCTAAAAACAACTTTAATGAATGCTCCTGGCCGGGTTTATACAACAGTGCACAACTTCTCGTGTCTGCGTGATATATGAGCTGCACTCTGGTTGTAAGTGTACCTTTTGTGTAATGGCATATTTGCGCTGTAGTGTGAACAGTTGCAATCATTAAGGAACAGCAGAGTCCTCAGAGTCTATATGCAATTATCATGACAGGAGGGAGCTATGAAAGCAACTGTGGTGTGGAATAACTGGAGAGCTAAACTGTAGTACACGCAGGAGCCAAGTTTTACAGGCTGGGCCATCACCAACTCCCACTGTAATATACACTTACTTATCATAAAGGAACTATTAAAAGTGGCTGACTAATGTGCTGGATATGATGGTAAAAGCTGTGTGCGTGTCACCCATGTGCGAAGGCATGGTGTATGCAAGCAGAGATGCCATTCATGTCCCACAAACATTTGCTCGAGCTGCTTTGGATGGAGGCAGAAATTACAATCGCAACAACCTTTTTTTTTTGGCTAAAGCGTTGCAATAATGTTGGATAAACAAAGCAGGAGCACATGTATTTGTGCTGTTACCAGTTTTACTGATTTATCTCTTTGAGCATGGTTTTTAGTGTTTGTTTAAAGGCACAAGTTTTAAAAATTTAAGCAGAGTGTAAATTGCTTTGCATAAGTCATAAAAGAAATATTAAAAAAAAACAAAACTAAAATGATGTCAAAGCGCACACAAACTCAATTTAAAAGGAGCAAAACAGACAGAATGCATGTTGAAGGAATTGCTCCACATTTCAGTATTTGACACTAAAACCAGGAACCTGTTGCCAATCCTTGTGCCAAACTAAAAAGCCAACTAACCCTGCTTCACAATGAATGCAGAGGCATTACTGCATTATTAACCTTTTCATCTAGTTTTTGCCAATAAGGGCAATACAAATCCAAAATACTGGATTCAGTTTTTTGGGGGTTTTTTTTGCCAATGCTGCTCAAACAAATTCTAAGACAACTTCCCTCCTTTTAGAGCAACACTTCCTTCAACAAATGTGAGTTGAAATAAAACACACTGCATTTTCCGTGTAACTCACGGTTCTGGAGGTGGGTGGTGCCGAGGGACTGGTGAGGGAGACCATTTCCTGGATGGCCAATCGAAGTTTTAGGCGGTGCAGAGGGTTGCTGATTCCGATCTCCCTCTGGATCTCGGTGTCAGACAGGGCCGACATGATGGCGCCGCTCTTCACGTTGGCACGGCACGCTGCCACGTACCAGGCCGGCATCCCCAACCACAACTTCATCACACAGAGGGAGAAGGGAAGAGATTACAAAGCAAGAGATAAGAAGTAAACTTGGGGGGTTCAGGCAGGTCTTGTTAACATTCAGAAGATTTTTCACTTTGAGAATAATACTAACAAGTCAAATATATTTAATATCAGCTTCAATCCCATATGACTTAACAAGAAAACTGTGCTGGAGGATTAGTGATGTCATGAACTGGGTTGTGGCTGTTCGTCCGCCAGTAAACATTAGGGGGCAGAAGCGTGTCTGTATTTTGGGTCCTTCATCTGTGGATTCCAGTGTGTTTAAAAGTATATCACTGATTCACTGAGGGGACATCACATATTCCTTAATTATTATTGTGACTTATGACCAGTGCTGTTGTTTTGTATATATCCATGCAGATTATTGGAAACTGGGTCATAACTTCAATAAATTACAAAGGGAGTCAACAGGAAGCTTCTAAGCAGGAAAAGTACAGCCACATGCATCATAAGTGATTCAATTATGAATATACCTGTTACAGAAAGGTGACCATTTACCTCTAGCCATGCAACGACTGTAGGGCCATCCCACTGGGCGAAAGGTAAACCCTTTCTCCTAGCCTCCTCCAGCAGCTCGTGTCTGAGGGCAGGGACAGAGGAGACCTCGTATGAACACGTGAATTTTTACATCCTGAACACACATTTTCTCAGTCTAACACTTAAACTCTCACATCCTAAAACCTGCTCACACACGTTCACGATTCCCTGCAGTTAACGCCGCGCTGTTGCAGATCTGTGTACGTGTGTAGTACATGAGGAGGAGAGTACGCGTTCACATTTTATCTCTCGATCCAGCCTGTACTCCAGGAGTGTTGAAAAGGGCAATAATTCATCATTCACTTCTGTGCTAACAGACAGTGGAGCAAAGAGGTGCACAGCTGTATCTACACTTAGAGGAACACACTGGCCTTGCATTAATAAAATTCACTGACTGGATCCACAAGCCCTCACATGAGCTCCTCCCTGTCACATCTACAGTATGGAGGACGGAAGCTGACATAACTTAAATAAATCCGTAAATGGCTAAATAAATAACTGACATTATATTCCTCCCAATAAATGATTTAAAAATAATTGTAAAATAATGACTGCATGATATTCCCATTTTAATTGTAACTGCATTTGGTTTACTTACCTTTGTGGCATTCCCCTATTTATTTTTATTTCCATTTAATTTTGTATTTTTTATTAAATTATTCACTGTTGTGGTTTACACTCTCACATAACACGCGGAAGGTCTCCAGTTCGAGACTGGGAGGAGACAACCACCCCTGGGAGGGTTGTGTCAGGAAGTTGTGTCCACTGTGGCGACCCCTTGTACTTAAGAACTTTATGCAGTTTAAAATGTGCTTTATGCATTTACTCCTGTATTACTTCCACTTTGGGTTCCAGTTGACCCCATGATACACTTGGAATGACAGTCTCCTTATTTGTCTATGCAGACATGCACAAATAAATGTAAAAGCAAATACAGAAAAGATAATATGGTGAAACAGCCAGTGAAAAATGCAAAGAGACAATAATACAGAAATAGAAAAGCTATGATGACCCCTCCATTAACTGCCACCTTATTGTGGTAGAGGGGAAGATGTGTCTGAGTAACCCCAGGAGCTATGCTGTTATGGTAGGGTTTCCCAAGGCAAACTGGTCCTGGGTGAGATGCAAGGACAGGTACCCTCCTCAGATGACTCCTATGAAGAATACAGCGATCATCAGCAAGCACCCCCAGGAAATGCTGGAGAGATTATGTCTCTCAGCTGGCATTGGAAGGCCTAGATTCCCCACCAGAAGAGCTGGAGGAGGTAGACGGTGAGAGGAAGGTCTGGGCATCTCTGCTAACCCTAACCCTGCTACTCCTATGACCAGGACCCGGATAAGTGACAGAAAAAGGATGGATGGATTTAAAAATCAATACATTAATAATCAAAATAGATAATGAAATGGAAATCAAAACAAATAAGAGTAATTAATACAAAGGTAAATAAAAACAGGAACATCAATTTTTCTCATAATTTATGAATTAATCAATGCCTACATTTATTTTTAATATTATTTTTGGTGTATTTGAAGTCACACCTACGCTTAGCACAAAAATAAGAAAAGTGTTTGGTTGATTATTACTTTGTTGTAACAATGCTTTTTGGCAAAAAAATCTTATACTGTTGGAAAGCCTGTTTGTTTCCCCTTAAATGGAGCCACATTTGTAAGGAAAATGTATTTGTGGGTTGAGCAGCAGAGTTGAGTATGTGGGTTGCACCCATGAAAAACTTACTAAATCTTCTGTGCCAATGCCAAACAGCTTATTCTGCTATTGACTCTTGCCAGGCTGTTGTGGCTGAGTATGGTTCTTCCACATGCTACCGAGGCCTCTGTTTGTTCAATGAATAAATTGAAAAATTGCCAGTATGTCTTGTTTCTTCAGACTTCAATCAGAAACAGCATCAATAAGGGTCAATATCAGAATAAGCTGTGTGGCATTGGCTCCATTTAAGGGGAAATAAACAGGCTTAATAAACAGCTTTATTGCCAAGCAGCATTGTTACAACAAAGAAATAATCGACCAAACACCAATTTCCGTCCTTTTGTCCCAAGTTTATTTACTTAGCCATTCAGCCTCCATACTAATGTATTTGTAATCTGATTTAACACATTTATAGTTATATGTACATTACATAATGTGCACATACATGGCACAAACTCTTGTTGCTACTGTATGACTTTATCACTTATAGTTTGGTACAATGAAGCCTTGAACAAGGCATTATAATCATAATAGTATGAAGCATTTCCCAAACATTTCTCTCTGTGCATTTTGATGCACATGTAGACTGTAAAATATGTGCATACTATATTTAGAGGATGGCAGAGGTACTGCATCAACAGCAATACCCACACCTGGAAAGCACATTGCTGCAGTTATCTGCTCAGTGAATCTTGGCACTACAGTAAGCACATTTACCCTGCATCCCAGTTAAGCCTGAGTTTATCCCGCTGAGAGAGATTTTTTTTTTTGGGGGGGGGATGTTTGAGTCATGCATTTAGGTATTTTTAAGTGAAACTTGTCTTTGCACTTTCTCTGCTGTGCTCCATGTTTTTTTGGTTTTTTTTTTTAGCAGGTGCTGAAGTGTAACCTCTGAGGTCTACGCACTATTTTGTTTGCCTCACTTTTAGAGTGGTGCTGAGCGCTGGTAACGACCTACTCAGCCCGATGAAATTTGCACCATATCGACAAGGAGAAGCAAATAGATACTCTTTGTCTGTCATGCAAAGAGCTATTTGTATTGTGCTGAATCCTCCCACATTCAGCGAGATACAGAATTGATAAACAGCCAAAAATGTCTGATGAACGGGGGACCGAGGAACACACTCGTACTCACACCCACGCACAAGAAAAACAAAAAAAACAACACAGTTCTTATTCTATTTTGTGAACACATTTCATAACAAAAAAACCCCCCAAAAAAACAACAACTCTGAATCAACCTCCCCTTCCCTGAGTGTGTTGTCAAAGAACTTGACAACTGGAAGGAGAGGGCTGTGTAATAATTAACATGATACATGTAGCACTCTCAGCATTGAAGGCCTCAGTGCGGTGAAAGGGCACTTAAAACCACACATGGCATACAAAAGCCTACAGGTGACAGAGGAAATGTGTTCATCCAAACACAACCAGGTACATTCACTGTCTTATCTATCCAGCACATGGGGATATAGCTCGTGTTTTATGTTCAGGTCAAGTCTAATGCATGGTGAAATACATCCACTGAACATAGCTGGGGGAAAAGGGAAGTAAGGAGACAGTTATGATAAATCATACAACCAAAAAAAGAACCTCTGACATTCCCATAACCAGATGTTGCTGCTGGTTATTTCACACAAATAGATAGAGACACAGATAAGGAGAGGAAAACATTCTGGGTATAAAAATTAGGCCCTGGGTTTAGCGGCGGCACATTCTCTGTCCAGCCATGGATGCAGCTGCCATTGAACTGTAAAAAGGGGGGAAGAAACGTCCTCGTGTGGTAAATGAAAAAAGAAAGAAAGCAATGGCATCATTAACAGCCATGAAGGATAGATAGATAAGAGACGTCAGCTTTGGCACTGGTTCTTACAGGAGAGGACGGATGGCAGACACACAGGAGAGATGACACACAGGGCAAAATGGCTGAGACAATGTCATATCCAGGAGGTCATTTATACATCCTCACAACTTACCCGCTTTGTTAGAGTCAGAGGAAGATGAGAGGGAGAGGAAGGGTAGGAGAGGAAAGAGTGAAAGAAGAGAGAAAGAGGGAGAAAGAGAGCGACGGGGAGACAAAAGTACACACATGTTAATGAGTCAATAGGCAATTAACCGTACGGCTCTAAACACAAACACGTGCACGCCCACTCACACACACACACACATCTCACAATGGAGGACATTCTTTAACAGGAGCATCTGTAGAGCAGTCCAAAAAAGTCATCTTCTACAATGCAGTCCTGATCACATCTCGTGCAGCAGAAGAAATGAGAAATGCACTGCAACACAGCAAGACCCCCCCCCCCAACTCCATGGTCTCACATTCAAATGCTCAGTTACATTCAGATAGTTGTTGCCTCTTGAAGAAGAAAAAAATAAAATAAAAAACACACCAACAATGAGATCACAGCAGTACTGATCAATCAAGATGCTGAAATGGAAATAGTGCAGGCAGCTTAATGGCATGCAGTGAGGAGGAGGAGGAGGAGGAGGAGGAGGCACCAAGATGCAAGGTGGTGGCGTGTGGCCTGAATCCCGGACACTGCTATGAAGAAGTTGGTGCAGTGGAAGGAAAACAACACATTTGTCAACATACGAACAACAATACTCTCTATTGACCAACTACATGGGAGGCAAAGTTATCCGTCATGACAACTCAATGTGCACTTCGAGCAAATGACATTCATCATTTGGCACTGAGGCATGGCAAATGCGCACACACACGCACATACACACACATTTATTCCGAAACACTCCTGCCGAGAGATCCGACGTGTAAAGGGGTCCCCCCCATAGATCTATGGGTGGTGTATTAGGAAAGCCATCTATAGCTTGCAAAGTGACAAAGAACCTTTGTGCGATTAATTGGCTTTTTAGCCTGGATCAATATTGTGACTCTGGCTCTGTGTCTGAATACAGTGAGGCTGATCTATGCTCATGGATACTGATCGAGCTTCTGCTTTCTATTGATTCTGTTCTCAGCGTGGTTATGGTAGCATATACAGTGCAAGAAGAGAGGTTAAAGGCAACCCCAGGAGAAGGAGGGTGTAGCCATTGTCTGTGAGCCAAGGTTCATATTGGTTTATATACTGCAATGTAGGAGTGTGTGTGTGTGTATGTGAATAATGACTGTGAATATGTAAATCCACCTAAAAATGCTCCAGTGAGGTGGCACGTAGGAGAAAAGCTTACTTCTTTTTCAATCTGCGGTCCTTCTCGGCCTGAGTTCCCAACTTGCTCACCCCCATGTCCTGGCCTGCCATGTCTGCATCCATCATAGTTGCTGCAGAGAAGGAACAGGTATCAGTGAATATAATTGCAAATGGATATTATAAAATAAGAAATAAATAGTGTATTTGTATTTTTAGATAGCATGCTTTAAAAATTATATATTTTCCTGATAACCTGCTTTCACTAAATGACAACAGCAATTTAGTCAATCCCCAAAGACTGCTAAAATGGCCAGCTTACAGCCTTTACAACTGTGTGTTTACACCCTGGTACCAAATGTTTTTTGTATCTATGGATAGTTTCCGCCTTTATAACAACTGTGGATGGATTTTTTTTTAACATCTCACCCATTTGGTTAATGTTAAGGCCTAGCTTATATTTAGCACAGCCTTGCTTTTTTATAGGAATATGACCAGAATACAGCCAACTGGCAACCAGTTGAGTCAAGTCCCCTGCTCCAAAGAGACCCATTGCAGACAAGTTGCGAGACTGACTCAGATCGATTGCAATGTGTTAGCAATCTGTCTGCATTTTTAAATTAGACAGCAATTATTAGCAAACCTTTGCCCGTCTGTTGGTCCAGTTGGTCACTGCAACTACTTGCAATTGGCTGACAAATGCAAAAAAAAAAAATCAACACAATTACCAAGCAACCACTGACCTTTCCTATTTCCCTGGCTTTCTAGTTTAAGTCTAGTGTGACTGAGCCAAAACACTAACCCTTTTAAATGGAAACCACTAGGTGTTGACACAGTAAAACCTCCCAGTGCTGCACTCACCTTGTGGATCTACCATGACCTGTCTGTGTGCTAGGTGTGCCAGTCGGCCTTTCTCCTTCTTGCCAAATAGCCGTCCGATGGATGATTTAATGCCCTTCTTCTTTGGCTGTTTGTGGAGGGAGTCCTGGCTGCTGGCTACACTACTTAGGGCACTAGCTTCAGCCTCTAAAGAAGCCACAATCCTGAGGACAAAAACATGGAGACAGTATGCATAAAAGAGGTGTTCAGTACATTTCAATTTTATGAGATAATCAAAGGACAAATTTTTGGGATTTCAATAATAAGCTTATGGAAAGAAGTACATTTGTGTTACTAGTGGACCTTTGGACTCTCTGTCTCATGTGTATTGTGTTTAATGTCTTTACTTGTTCTGTTTTTAACTTCTGAAGTGAAAGTTTACTTTTTCTTGTGTTGTGTCCTGGGAATATTTGCTGTTTTCCCCAAATGTACTTTTAAAGCATTTTATGCAAATTATTGAAGCTTCATCTTATCTGCAGCAGCCTGTGCTTTAGCTTTAATCACCCAGATATTGAGAAAGTACCCAAGTACTATAATGTCTTGTGTGCTGAAATATTATTCACAGCAAAAATTGCAGCTAAAGTGGCAAGTACTAACTGGGCAGTATACCATCTCATTTTCATCCAAAGAAGGAACAGGCAGCGCTAATATGACTCAACATCTAAAAAAAAAAAAAAAAACAGTCCACCAAGGACATTTTAAAGAAACACCTCCAGGAAATACAGTAGGCACTTACCCTCGTGCATCATTGTGTGAGGAGGCTGGCAGTGTGTGTGTCATTCGGACAGTGCGTGGCGTCGGAGGGGGGGATGTCTCACACTTAATGGTGGCCTTGTCCTCACGGCCATCCTCATCCACTGCTGCTATCTGAGGGACGAGGGCAAAGGGGCGGGGCATTACAAGTGACCTCAGACTCTAGTAAGTCAACAGTTTATTCTTGGTGTCACTGCAGCAACCATTACAGCACTGATTTATGGTGAAGTGACATCATATTCAAAATCTGCTGAGCAAACCCACGCTGTGTGTGTGTGTCTGTGTACCTTTCTCCTGTGTTTCCTCAAATCACTCGGCTGTAAGGTGGAGGAAAAACAGAAAGAGGTCAGTGTCCACGCGTTAAAGCATAAGCAAAAACAACTCCTGCATGTTGCTGATAAATGAAACGTTTGGCTCATTCATGTAAATACCATGTACCATTAGAAGCTCATGAGCCATTGCTCACTGCTAGACCACTTATTTAGAGATCAGTACCGAGGAATAAAGAAAGATAGATAAACAAATCAGTTGAATGATCAATAAAAGCTCATCTGTAAAGACATTTACACTTTAGATCCCACTAGACACCTGGGTTGAATGATGATAGTTAGAAGAGCAAGGTTCTGTCAGACCGTTCACTGCATGCTAATTTAACTAAATCGTCATAGTTTTTGTATTTGGGTGTTTTGTTTTTGTTTGTTTTTTTGTTCTTTTCCCCATTTATGGTCTGTTAAGACTGATTTATCAGGGGCGTGGCAGCTTTGTCTGACATCTAGATGCCTTCAATTCGAGTCATGACTTCACCTTTCACCTTTTGTGCCTTTTGGAGCATATTTAATGCAGTTATCTGAAAAATAATATGGCTTGCTGTGTGATTAATTGTAGCAACGGACAGATAAAGAAGTCTGCGGTACAGTTTTGATAAGTGAAGTTCTATTATTTTATGTGCATCATATGAACAAAATTACTGGACCGCCTACAGTTTACTCCTACAGGAGCTGCTTGGCCATGGAAACCCATCCCGTGAAGCTTGGAGTGCACAGTTTTTGTGCTGATATTAATGACAGAGGAGGTTTGGAACTCTGCAGGTACTGAGTCAGCAGCGCGTTGGCGATTATTTTAAACACTATGCACCTCAGCACTCGGCGACCTCGCTCTGTAACTTTACATGGTCTGCCACTTCATGGCTGAGTTGCTGTTGTTCCTAAACGCTTCCACTTTGCAGTAATGCCACTTACAGCTGATCAGGGAAAATCTAGGAAAGAAGAAATGTCACAAACTGATTTGTTGCCACGGTGGCATCCTATTACAGTACTATGCTCAAATTCAGTGAACTCTTTCTTTCACAAATGTTTGGAAACTCAGACTGTGTGGCTAGATGCTTGATTTTACACACCAGTGGCAGAGGGACTGAAAACACCTGAATTCAAAGCTTAAGTGTTGTGGTCCAATAATTTTGTCACTATAGTATGTGTTCCTTAGTACTAATTAACAAGTATTTCTGTAAGACTGCATCGGATTGAACTGAACTGTGTCTATACTCAAACCAAAGTACTGTAGCTTTCATTCAAATATCATTTAGGCTCCAAAAAGTCACAACTACAAAAAAGAGAAATATGCAAGTGGGGTCTGTAGAAAGTATGATAGAAGATGCTTGCAGGTGGGTGCAGTAACGCACCAGTGTCATAACCCCCATGCGCTCCATGTCACGGGCAGGGCTTCGAGGGTCAAGCTTAGGTGTGGAGTGTCCGCTGGGTGGGGAAGAGGAGGCCAGTGATGAGGCGGTGGCTGAGGCAGTGATGGAGGCTCCGTGGTGGTGCATTCGAGCTAGGTTTAGGCCCTCAAGGCTAACGCTGGCCACCCGATTCTCAATCTCCTCTGCCCGCAACTCTGTTGATTCCTTCTCTTCCTGTATTAGCCTGAGAAGGAGGGGGGAGGCATACAAGAGAAGAAGCTATGTATGCTTGGCAATCAATAAGTTGTGCTTTTTTTTTTTAAAAGATAACTTCAAAGGCAAACATTATAACAGCTGCACAGGTACAAAATTAGCCTCATCTTTTAAGATCTTTGGAGGTAGATTTCCAGAGAGACACAACACTATGTCCCTTAAATCTCTACAGTATCAGGTAAGGTAATTAAAGGACAAACTAAAGAGTTATAAGGCTAAAAGTCAGGTAATTAACTTTAACCACACTCTGTATCTAACTTTACGATTAGCTGAGAGCTCAGCACTTTAGATTCATGATCACTCTACACAATCAGATGTGCGTTAAATCTTCCTGAAAGAAACACAGTACTGTGTCTTTTGATGGTGATGTAAATTAGCAAAGACCACAAGGCACATTAGGAGCCCTTGAAATAAAGAACTAAGCAAAGTTGTGCCTGGGGTCATGAATACTTATCAGCACATGATAATTACAGCACTATCAAGCAAGAGGCAGCTCGCATTTCTCAAAACACTGAGTGCATACAAGAATAGTGTCTGGGTCACAGACAGGAAGAGTAATCTACAGTACCTTCAGTGGTTTACCTGTGAGCTCGGCAGACACATATTTTGTCTAGAAAGTGAATTGCTCTGCGGCTGCTTCTTCATGTGTCTCTGGGGTATTTTTCATCCTGCTTCTGTGGTTACTAACATGAACACAAGGCGACCTAAATCAATGTGGATGCGTTACTTTAAATTCTAAAAGTATAATTTTTGGGTGAAATTCTTCTTTAGCAACCAAGGGCGAACAAGGTGGAGTTTCCAGGACACGATCTTAAAAAACAGATCAAGTCGGTCTCCAGCAAAATGGATTTCGAATAAGGAAGCAGATCAATATGTCTGGGAATATGGCCTTCAGTATTAAATTTATACTATGATGTGTGTCAGCTACCGGATCTCCTTGTTGATCGCGTCCAGCTGCTCCTGAAGCATCATGGCCAGAGTTTGCGCATCAGAGTGACCGCTGGGAGACAGCAGGTCCATGGAGCTGAACAACGTCTCCCTGTCGTCGTCGTCAATGTCAGACATTTCTGTGTCGCTCTCGAAGTGGTGACCTCCCAGGACCCCCATCTGCTGTGAGCGCCATTCAGGCTCCCCCAGTGACTTTGCCTGTACAAAGAGACAGAGTGAAACTGAATACAAAACAATATATTATTAGTTATAAACTAATATTTTAAGATTGTTATGGGAAACTGAAAACACAGTGAGAAGGGCTTGTTTTGTTTTTCCTGATTATTTCTTATTATTTGTTCTGAAGGCAAAAGGAGGGTCCAAGCCAGTATTAGGAAGGTGTATTGAAGTGGCTGGTGAGTGTATATTGAGATATTTCACTCCTTTAGCACTTCGTGCTGCATTTAATGCCACTGGTCCCTCAGGAACACGTCATGTTGGGTTTGCCAAACTGTAACTTAAAATAGCTTCTTCAGTATCTAAATTTAACTCACTGTGTTCAGGCTGAAACCAAGCATAGACAGACCATTAAAGCAGCTCCAAGGTGTTTTAAAAAGAGAAACGCTAAAATAGAAGCAAATCAAAGGGCAGACTAACCAGATGCCATTCCTCACCTTGGTTTCTCGCAGACCTATTCGACCTCTCCTTGGCCGGCGGATGACCTTCGCTGAGCGGTAGTGGTCTGACTGGGTTTCGGCCAGAGATCCCAAAGAGAATCGAAGCTCAGTTGATGTGTCCAGATGGGATCTGAGAAACAACTTTTATGAGCATTACTGAACCTAAACACAAATGCCATGTGGTCTTTGTATGTCTTTTATATGAAAGATGAAGAACACGTGAACCTGTGGGTCATAAAGCGGATTACAAATGATAAGACACAGCAAAAATCTTGCAGTAATGATTAGTTATGCAGACAGGAAACCAGTCAAATTTTGTATTTTGATACCTCAAGTGAACCTATTAGTCACAGCGAGGAGGTGCAAAGTGTACTTCTTTAAGTATAAGCGCTTGTTATGCATGCTTCTATGACTGCAAATTGTTTGGCTTTGGAAGAGATTAAGGCTGCCACTGTCAACACATCAGCTTTGTAAGATTAGAACTTCAAGCAGCATGAAATGGAAACCAGAAAATATCCAAAAATAGATGCCAAAAGATCCATTATACCAGTGTTTCTAACAATAGTGTAGCAGAGCAAGTAGTTTTATCACAGGAGGGTAAAATAACAGGAAAGCTCCTGGAGACAGTGTATCTATTTGCCTCTCTTTGCGTCCTGTTCCATAAACACACACACTTTAGACTAAATCTGTATCTGTGGTGGCCTTTTATTGCACGTCTAGTGGAGCACATCTTCTTCTTTATGTTTTAAACAGCGTTTTCACAGCCAAGCATCCATACTTTTTGCTGAGTCTTTTGCTCGCCTCTTAATAAGTCTGTGTCCAAATACTAACTAATGGTCTGACACAGATCCGACTAATGTTCACGCAGCTGCAATTTTCTGAATTTTCTTTCTTACATACTCATTAGGGATGTGCACGACTCGTTGACTGGACCTTTAAACATTGCCATCTTTGCCGGTGGTCGGCAGAAAGACTAGTCGTCTAAATGTATAATTCTTATTTTATTAATGTGCAACAGCAGTTACTGGTTCAATGTCACTGGCCACTAATGAGGGCTGCAGCAAACTAAACATACACAGCACAAAGTGCCACAGAGTTCAGCGACATTTAAGACATGATTTGATTAACAAGGACTGTGATTATTATTTGTTTGGCCAAATTTAAAAATAAAATCAGTATATTTTAGGTGTGCTTCGTTTTAAATGCTTTCTGAGGGTTTTCTGTCTTTTAGACTAGTTGGATTTAAAGGACAAATTAGTCACAGGAACATCCCTAAATCTGATTAAAAATGTGTTTTACAATCCCACAAAATAATTTAATCAGTACCATATATTAAACATGAAAATAAAATAAATAACATCAATTTTGATCCTAGAAATCTGTTCTAAATTGCTTCAACATCCTTCTGTTAGTCGTTACATTCAGTTAATTTAACAGCAAGAGTTTCCTTTACTTGTGCAAACGCACAGAAGTCACACAGACTATGTGTTGCAGGTTTTTATTGTGACAGACAGGAACAGGAAGAAGCCCATTTCACACACACGTAGAAAAAATTGGGCAGTGACAAAACCCTGCCGACCAATATGGCGGCTGCATTTAATGTTCCAGTAAAAAGCAGTGATTGATGCAGTATCTACATGTGGAGGTGTGGTACAAATTGCATGTCAAATCCTCACACACACACACACACACACAAAAAACCGACCTACCGTGACAGCGTGGGTTCTGTGAGGGAGCCTGCCCTTAATCTGAATTGGTCGAGCTCTGATCTCAGTTTCTCAATCTCCTCTGCCAGCTGCGACTGGGCAAAACAATTTCACAACATCATTGTCTGTGATATTACATGCCCAAAAAAATGATTATCCTACCCCTCCCCCCATCCTACTAGTCATGCAGAGTATGACTAGCGGAAAGCATGTGGAGCTGATTACAATTACAGGACTGTGTAAATGACAGTCATAATTTCTACTGTTTTCAGTAGTGCTTATGAAAGCCATCTCATTATTCTACCCCTTGCAGGAGCTTATCAATATTGGAGGTTTATAAAAATTTAAACTAGTGCCAATAACCAAACTCATTATTTCTGTACTCAAAAGTCAATTATTAAGCTAACCTCATGTAAAATGTAGGAATTTTGAAACAGGAGGTAATCATTTCTCGATCTCTGCAACCTACTTTTTCTTGGATTGACTCCTCATACTGTTTTCTGTAAGTATCCGAATCTTGAATTAACAAATTCTGCAAGGAGAAGGAAGAAAAGGGAAGAGGTGAGAAAAATCCATCGCTGTCTGACCTTCACTGGGTACGACTGATATTGACAGGTTTCCATTGGCGTGTCGGCCATTTTTAACCTTCTCTTCTAGAGCTGCCATTCTCTCCTTCAGGTGGAGCTGAAGTCGCTCATTGGACTCTGTGAGGAGTCTGTCCACTGTGTCTGAGAGCCGCTTATTGTGCTCTTCATTCATCTTCTCTCTCTGCCGAGCCTGAAGGAGTAAAATATTACAGATACAGAAAATAGCCCTTTAAAATGTTTCCTTTGAAGCCACTGGCTACCTCGCAGTATTCATGCGAAAGTAAAATGATAGTCTTAATTGTTTCTGATGTGATGAGAGCTTCTCAGCATGAACTGGAATAAATAATGCATGCCCTTTACAGCTCCTCTATTTTTTGGTTTAAAATCAGGATGCTATATGAAGACAACACTAACGCCAATCAGTGCAGTGTATCAATAATTATGTTATTATGTAAATGAACCCCAAGCAGCAGGTTTCAATAGAGACTTGTGTCTCAAAAAGATCACTAGAAAGGTCGCAACAAAGATAAAAAAATACAGCTCTTTATCATTAAAAATCTAAAGATTTCCTTTACTAATAACCAAAACCAAATGAAAAGTTTTGACCTATAATGCTTCTAGTGTGGCTGCTTTTTAGATCTCTCCAGGAAGTCTGATTCTGACCACTTACGCGCTGTATCCTGGCCACTGTGTCTGAGTAGCAACATAATCTTCTTAATTTTATGGAAAAAAAATTGCAGGGAGTGAAATGTGGTGAGTGGGGCTGGTGGTGACCGAAGATTGTTTTGGTTTATTCAAACAACTGCATTCTGAATACCATTTTTGGCTGTGCACAGGAGTAGAACAAGGTCACGCATGTTCTCTGTCAGATGCCTCGGGCTGTTACAGCAGAAGTCTGCATTGACAGCTTTAATCTGGGGGACAAATTCACAACGCAGAAACCCATGAATGTCAACACAAATGACGAGCATCCTCCTTTCTGGTCTCCTGACCTGATGTACCAGCTTCGGGCTTGGCCACTGTGCAACAGTTCCTCTAAAATCTGTTGTTTGATCTCTGGAGAACAGATTTCCAGGATTCTCAGGATGAAAGCTGGGCTAGTTAGACACACGCGTGGAGTGGAGCGGTCAGTACGGGACTTCCAAGGAGGAATCTAAAATTAATAGCAGCGATGGAAGCAATGCAGTGGTGCAAGAGAAGATGACATGGAATGGGAGATCAGTCAAATTGATATCAGGTAAGATTTGATTGAAGCTCTGATTCGCCCTCCCCATTTTAATTTGTTTTACATGCTGATGCAACTACTTGCCTGCTATTTCTGTCTTATTTTGATAACTACCACGTGCTTTGTATAAGAAAATCAAAAACCCTTTGAAAATTAATCATGAAGTTGAAAGAATATCTTCATACGATACACTATTCCCTCTTGAACTGGCTACCATACACTAAAGTGTGACATGAGGATACTAACGTATTTTAAAATGACTCATTTGCATCATTTGTAAGCATTTTAAAAAGCCATTATATCACCAGAGTATGTGAAGCACTCATTTGGTCAAGCTTCACTGGTGATAAATGAGAGTGTGCCATCAGTCGGTTCAAGCTGTCTTGCTCATGCAGGAGTGGCTGCCTGGTTAACGCTGCCTGGCACGACGCCTCCGCAGTGACTCACCCTCAGCAGCTCCTGGTTCTTCTCCTCCAGCTGGCATTCCAAGTGCCTCATTCGCTCCTCAATGCTCCCGTGACGCTCTTCCGCCTACAGTTGGATCACAGCACAGACAGGACAAAAAAAAAAAAAGGGCCACAATGATCTGTGTGCCTGACAGCCTAAGGGGTAACAAAGAAAAGTGGTGGCGACAACACAAGCCAAAGCTTCTACCCCAAACTCAAAGATGGATATCTATGTTTTAAAGCGTAACTGGAAAGACAGCTGATTGAAACAAACAGTGACAAGGAGAAAGATGGAGAACAAGGCCACCAAAGGACAGAATGAAAGAGGAAGAGAGCTGCTCCAGCACTGCCAAGTATGAGCTCCAGCCATAAGTGCCATGCAGCTGTCCCATGGTGGTAGAACAGCCAGAGCAGAATCCCAGTAAACACGCCCGCCACAAAACATTAATAAGATAAATGAATGATATCTGTTCTCTACAGGAGTTGGCAATAGCTGTGATGCCCTGTGGGACTACCTTCCTAAGAATGGAGTTCATGTCTTGGAGTTTAGCTTCCATTACAAAGTGATAATCATCGGGGGAGGAAGAGGAGCTGGAGTCAGACTATGTGGCCGAGGAAGAGGAGAGGGACATGTTGAAACGTCATGACACCATGTGCACACTTACACAAATGTACAGAAAAATCAAGAGACGAGGGCATCTGTGGGAATACGTCAACAGTATATAATGTATGTGCACACGTGTGCTCTTACCTTGGTGAGAGCTGCTATCCTCTGGGCCAGTTCGGCCTCTACCTCCGGGAGTGTCTCAGCCTTCCTCATAGTTTGCTGGAGCTTCTGCTCTGCAAGCTCCAACCTCTCTTGTAGCTGCCTGTTCTTCTCCTCCATCTGCACTCAAACAATACAGACAGCAAAGACATTAGCTGATAGTTTATCATGAGATTTTTGCCCAGATGTCCTGCAGATCTTGTGGAGGGATTTCAGCCAAAAATAAACAAAAATTATATGTATGCTATGAGTAAAAAAAAAAAAAAGCTAAATACTCTAAACCCTCCAAAGATCTCCACTTAGGTTAGAACTCAATTTCAGCTTATTCCCTTTGAAGCGAATGTATTTTTTAATGTGAAATATTTGCAGGGAGCTTAATGCTGAAAAAAAAAAGAATGATAAATTATTGCAGAACACATTTAATTAATGAATTACCTTCCAATGCCTGGACCGTACATCGTCCAAAATATATCAACAGCAGCAGCAGGTTAACATAGGGGAAGTGTTGTGCTTCCAGTAACAACAAACACTAGCAACAACAAATTAAAGCACGAGCAGATTATGTGGTTTTATTGTGCTCCCACGCTGTCCTCGTGAATAAAATATAACACAAATGAAGTCTACAAATGTGATATCTTCCTTCTTTTCCTTTTAATGTCAGCAGAGCATCATCATCTGTTAGAAAATAGAATCACAAATGTTTGTCTTTCACGAGGGGACTGACTACCAAAGGCTCTGGCAGCATGCCTCAACTCTTCTTCAAAATAGCAGAGTCAGAGTCTGCACCTGTCAAGAGTGACAGTGGCAACTTATAGACAGCTGATACCTATAATTGCCTTGATTAGGCATTCAGTTGGTAGTTGCCATCATAAACATTAAACTCAAACCTAACATTAAATGAAACTGTAAACAAGTGACTTATTTCCCTGTTGGGCAGTAAGAATTTTCTCCCTGCCTAGCTCAGGGCTCTGATCAGTTTTAAGACTTTTTTAAGGGCTGGCTTGGCAGCTTTTGCCATTGGCGACAGATGCTCCGGTCCCCGAAGCTTCGGGCCTGGCAGCTCAGTGTGCAATAATTAGACTATAGTAGGCCAAGTATACTTTGTGTTGTGTGTGTCAGTGATATTTTCTGCCTCAACCCATATCGCCGTCCCACGTGTTTGATATGACACAGGGGAAGCATGACAGTTTGTTTTTGTTTGTGATATCCTCCCAAGATGCCCTCCCACCCATGCTTTTTGCAATTTTGCTTGCCATTTCTTCTCATCGTTATACCAAGTCACATTTCAGACATCAGCAGCCAGAGCCTAGCCTTCAGCTGCTGGTACAACAGCAAGTGAAACTTTGTACACATAGCCACTAAAGAAGTGTGTTTATGTATGGTACCTGGAGCTCATTCTAAAAGCTTTAGGGCTTATTCAGGGAAGTGGCTCCCAGCCCTTTTCATAAGATGAATCCTCAAAGCCCTCAAGAACCACTGTATCAGGGGTATCGAACCTGCAGGGTTTCTTTTTTTAAACCCATCTCCAGTTGCTTCCTGTAAGCTTGATATATAAAAAAATTTTTTTTTAGATGAATAAGAAAATTGTCCTGTTTATTTTGCAGAACCTCAATTAGAGTGGTCCACCTTTTAGCTGCCAAAACAGCCCTGACCCATCGAGGCACGGACTCCACTGGACCCCTGAAGGTGTGCTGTGGTATCTGCACCAAGATGTTATAAAACATATCCTTTAAGTCCTGTAAGCTGGGAGGTGGGGCCTCCATGGATTGGACTTGTTTGTCCAGCACATCCCACAGATGCTCGACTGGATTGAGATCTGGGAAATTTGGTGCTCCTTAAACTATTTCTGAACCATTTTTGCTTTGTTGCATGGTGCATTATCCTGCTGAAAGAGGCCACAGCCGTCAGGGAATTCCATCTCCATGAAAGGGTGTAGATGGTCTGGAACAACGCTTAGGTAGGTGGGTAGGTATCAAATATACATGTTTCCCTTGGGATTAGTGGTTGCCAGATGGTGACTAACTGGTCTCTATGTGATTGACGCCTTAGGTCAGCTAATCTGCCTAGCTACTGCAAAAATACCATCAGAGAAACCAGTCTAGGGGATTTCCCAATGTATTGTTTTCTAAAGCAGTGTAGTTCATTAGTCACTGTAATTGTGGTGTACAAGTCAAAAGTGTGCATTTAAAAAAAAAAAGTTGCTGATTTATAACTTTCCACACAATAAACCCAAACAGGGACTGTGTACCTTGTGGTGTCACTCTAATCACTTCTACTCCCATTAGAAATTCTTTCTATCCTTTCAAAGCTCAGCTGGTGCTTAACTGTTTACTCATAAAAATGCCACTAGATCTTCTATGGCCAAGCAAGTTATCTAATTGGCTGCATTGAATCAATGAGAATAATCAAAAGGAGAGTAAATCTGTAGTGTATCATTTGAGCATACTGTGCAGCATTATGTCACTTATGAAGAAGACATGTGAGAGCCATGTGCATCTGCTCAAAGTAAACATTTAAGCGAAATTCGTTCCCCAGTAATAATTTCCTCTGACATTATCTGACACAATGTCAAGAGGTTTTTCTCATTGCAAACCACTGTGGAACTGCTCAAAGAGCCCTGTTAACTGACAGGAACCATCTCACACAAGGATTGGTGGGTAATTCTCTTCTGAATCTAGTTACAGAAATATGACTGATGATACAGCAATGAAACTGCAGCTGCCATCTGGACCCACGACTCAAAGAACACAGTTTTGGAGCAAAATAGTAATCTCAGAGAGCTGATTAATTTCCCGTCATATGGATCACACAAACCCTTGTCGAACTTTACAGACCTGTCTGAGGAATGCCTCCTTATTGGCCAACTCGTTCTCCAGTTTGTCATTGATGTCATGCACAGAGGTGGCTTCTCGCTGGGCACTCAGGTAGCGTTTCTCCAGCGTGACGATCCGTTCCTCCATGTCTTCTTTCTGACACATGGCCTGCATGCAGACAAAAAACTCTGAGCGGTCTGAGCGTATTGCAATAAAACAATAACTTATGGCGCAATTTCTCCTGCTGCTGCTTTGCAAACATGAAATTTATAATTTAATATCTGTATTACTATATAATCATAATCAATCAATCAATCAATATTACTAGCAATCAATTAAGAAATGTCTATTACAGTGCACAAAATGTTCTCGAAATAGTGTTCGCCAAAATCTGAGCACAAGGCTGTCACCTATTATAAGTGAAAAACTTCTGTAGTGATCATATAGGTACTTCCAGCTGCTCCCTTGTTTCCCAAGGAGTCAACACACCGGATGGATCCGCGAGTTTGATTTGGCACAGGTTTTACACTGGATACCCTTCCTGACATGCTCCTCCCATTTATCCACTAAAACTGTAATGCAGTGATTGTGTTTGCTAAAACTGAAAATACATTATGACAAGTAGAGGTGCTTGCTCATAGAGGATTGCATAATTGTTGGGGTTTTCTTCCTAAAATTGTGGGGTAATGAGAATTAGCACCTCCAAGTCTGAGGCCACTGTTTTCGGTCAGAAAAAAGTGGCGTGCCCATTCTGGGTTGGAGAGGAGTTGTTACAGGGGATTGACAGACAGACTGGAGACCTGGGAAAGCTCCCCACATCGAAAGGAGACAGCTGAGGTGGTTCAGGACCTGACCAGGATGCCTCCTGGGCACCTCCTAAGTGAGATTTTGTATTTTTAACATGTCCTACCAGGAGGAGGGCCCAGTCCAGAGCCAAGATATGCTGGAGAAATACATCACTCGGCTGACTTGGAAACACCACAGAACCTCAGTAAAGGCGTCTTGGTGTCTCTGCTTGCACTCCTGCTCCTGTGACCGGTGATATACTTCAGTGGATACTGAAGGGTCTTTACCTTACAATATGAATGTGAATTTGTGCTCTATAAATAATAAAAATGCAGTGAACTGAAGTGAAATAGAGAATCTCACACCAGTTTTGAAACAGGAATACAAAGCAGAGCCGCATATTCCCTAAAATCAAGCTTTTAACGCTGCAGTAAATAAAAAAGGCAAGTTAAACACAAATAAAGCTTCAGAAAGTACAAACACGCAGCTATGATCTTCTTTCTCGCAATGCTGTCATGAACAAAGGCGACAATACCATGAATTTCTCACACTTAATTTCCTCCATGGAGAATTGCTTCAGACACAAACTCGCAGTAACACCCATTGTTTCAAAACCATACAAATAATAATAGTTGTTTTTAGAGCACTAAATAAACTGCTGCTGCAAGAGGAGGCAGTGCAGGGTAATAAAACAGGGTTGGCCTGATAAGGCCATGTTTGTCAGCCCACGATAACTGCCTCTGCCTACATTGTTAGCAATCAATAGTAATTTCAGCCTAGGGCTACAAGGGGCATCAGCTTATGCTCATTTCCAGCCCACTTCACTGATATTAACCTCGCATAGACATATAATAAATGGGACTACGATTGGGCTCTTAACTGCCAGTTTCTGACACAACACTCTTATTTCTCGATTAAATTTGCTTTAAAATGACTGGTTTTTGTGCTTTACGCACCAATAGCCCATTATGATGCAGTTAAAGAAATGCAAACAGCGTGCTCTTTTTTTTTTATGTTAAGTGTTCGTTTGTGTTCTTGAGTAGTGCTCATTTGCATATTTATATTTTAATATTTACTTTTTTTCACTTCACGAAACTCACTTCAACTGATGAAGACGTTGCAATGTGCCTTGACTTTCATGTGCATGTATTTATGTGAGAACAACATCCAGCAATAAAGAGGGAGGGAGAGTGCGAGAGCACATGCAAATAGAAGCTGTTTTTAGACCACTGCTAGCTGTCTTTGATGTCTCTCTTGTAACTGTTATTCCCATGTGAATATGTGTGCATGCTTCTCCTTGTGCTCAGTATGTGTGCTGTGACCTCTTTGATGTCCCTCTGGTATTTGTTGTTCATCTCCTCTGACTTGATGAGGTCCTTGCGGGCGGTCTCCAGCTCCAGCTCCACCTCGGAAACCCGGGAGGAGAGGGAGGACATGCGCTCCTTCATCTGGGCCAACTCATAGTTCTGCTTCTCCAGCAGGTCCTGCAGCTCGACCACCTGACTCGCCTCATGGGCCGGCTCTAGAGAGCCGTTGGACAGACGCTGTCGGGAGGCAGGGGTACATGGAGTAAAAGATCACCAAATGGAAAGGGAAAGTTATCCAAAAATAAGTATAAGTGTTATTAAGTACAACATCTGTTAAGGGATGTTAATATATTATTACATTTTTCTCACTTTCAGTATATTTTCAAGATGAAACTGAGTGACTGAGTGCTTTTTCAAATTAATTCCCCTGCATGACTGCTTTTAAAAAATCACTTAAATGAAGTTAATCTTGTGTTACAGCCATAATAAATACTAAAATCTTGCAGAGAAACTACCTTGAAAATTAAACAAATCACAAACCATCACCAACAAAATGATCGAACCAGTACAAGCAACTGCTACCAACGAGCTTAGCATAATAATTTAGGACTTTGAGGACTTATTTCCTTTTTAAACAAACAGATGATTAGCTTAGCTTAGTATAAAGAAGTGGGTTAGAAGGATGGGAAGTCTAGCTCTGTGTAAGGTTAACAACATTTGCCTATCCATGCAACAACCACACAGCAAAATTGCACAGTGATACTCAACTTCTAATCTCACACTAGATAAGTACAAAAATGAATGTACTGCCCTGAATGTAAATTTATTTCATAAATAATATGACAAAGATTGGCCAAAACATCACCACAATACTGCAGCCCACAAGCTCCAAAGTATCCATGGCTAATGTCCTGGAACCGCACACCACATCTCCACCACAGGCTCTTTTGTGGTGGACATGGGCATCACAGGCATCATGTGGTGGAGCTACACAGCACTTGACAGTTGGTTTCAATGTTTTAATTTAAGTAAAGACAAAGATCTTTGTTGTTAGTTAATACTCAAACTAGAATCTTCCTCTAGCGGTTAAATCTTCCAGATGGTGGTGCTCAGGAAAAATTTCATGGAAGCTGGGAACAGCTACAAAATCATTATTTTCAGTTAGTGTCTTCTAAGTCCATTCAGAATGCACACTTGCAAGACATAAATCAAATAAGCAGTCTGAAGTTTTTAATGTTAATAATCTTTTTTATTCTTTAAGGGTTAACCTAGATGTTATGGTAAGTAAAAACCCCACTAACCAAATTAATAAAGAAACAGAAGTTTGAGCTTTGAACGCAGGAAAATAGACACATTATCAAGACTAAAAATGAATGAGATAGAAAGCAATTTTTTTGATTTCCTGTCATGCCCTGACTTCCTGCGGTGTATTCAAGTGGGCCCTGCTTCCACTTCAGATACCATATCGCCTTTTGAGAATTACATGCATTTGCATTCTAATAAATTCAAGTTCAGGAGCTCATAGCTTTGGTTCTTCCCCTGCTTTGATTCTGAATGGTCACAATGACTGGCTGAATCACACCAGATTCCACTGGAGGAATTGTTTTGACACTTGCATAAGTAATCTGATTAGCTTTGCAGGGTTTTCACTCTGTACAGCTCCCCTGGTCTCTGCATGAGGTAGATTAATGAGGAGGATACCGCAGAGATTTAGCTTACAAAAGGGTTTAGGGGCAAGAACAACACGCCAGAAAACAACCCTATTACCGCTGCTAAATAGCAAACATGCATATTTTAAAAAAAAAACAAATGTTGCTTTTAAGCTCAAATGAGTTACAGTAAGGTGAACGAGAGGTTTGAGGAAAACTGATCTCTTCATTCTCCATCTTACTCCATCTCCCTGCTGTATCACGAGGCACAGCTGCCCATCCTTGGCCATCCATCTGTGAGGACAAACCTAATTGGGCCTCTCTGTCTGCTGCCTGTGATCAATGATTCACTTGAGCAAGGAACAGGACCCACTAAATCACACCAGTGATTTTAATACCAGCATGCCAGCAGTGGGCCACACTCATAAAAGAATTTTATATCTTCTTTATTGCCAAATGCCTCAACTGTCCCTCTTTGTATCTGGGGCTCCCATCGATAGGCTTGTTTCACAGTCTAGTACCATTTAGAGGTGGGAAAGTTTAAAGGGAAAATTAATACGAGTTACACATTTTAAAGGTGTCTATTGTTTTTTTTTTTTTTAACTCTGAATGACCTTTATAATTATCAAATTTGGCTATCAAACAATGGCAGTCACTTATGCAAGCACAGATGGATAGACAGACAGATGAATAGAGCCACCCCTCAATTCTTTATATTTTGCTTCCAAGGACCAACTTTCTTGTACTTTTCTTTATATTTTCCAAACTAATTTTTTTAAAGAGGGGTGGCTCAAGACTTTTGCACAACACAGGATAGTTACTAAACTGACCCCTTTGAAACCATTTTAACTGATGATGAAGCTATGCTCATGTCACATAGTGTAAAACTAGCTGAAAAAACCCCCCAAACATTCACCCAATCCTGTAAAAGCTGTTACAAACAGCAAATAAAGCCCAAGATTAGCACCAATAAAAGCAAAACAGTTATTAAAACTGGATTTATAAAGCACGCATAGTTGATGTCCAGTTTAACTTGTCAACAAAAAAATTACAAATGCAGAGCGAGACAGTAACCGTCTGACTGGAAGACACTTTCACAAACAATGTTCCCAGTATTAAAACAAGATTTTCTATTTCTAATTGTCATTTTTCTTTGATTGCATTAATTATGGAAAAAAAATAATGCAAATGCATCAATCATCCCACTGTTAAGAGGAGTGATGGGCAATTAAAATAATGTAAGACTACTCCAGTGCTGGATGGTGGACTGTTAAAAATTAAAAAGGTGAAGCAATGCGTATTCTCTGTCAGACTTCATTAGCTGGTTATCTGGCAGGTCCAGGGCTATGCGAAGAACAGAAAGGGTTAATATGCATTTGGCTTTTCCCTTTGCATTCACTCTGACTTCTTCCCCTCCCACTGACCTCTTTGTACCGGTCACATTAATGACAACCAGTGAACACATGCATAGATATATATTTTTTAATCAGGTGGGCAGATTTGTGTGTCTAAGAAGAAGTGTGTTCTGCATATCAGAGCTGCTGTTCTCCCCTTGATGGTGGTCGTTGCTACATCCACTCTGTCAGTCACTCTGACTGCAGTGACGCTGAACCCTCACCGTTACTGCAAGGTTAGTGTTCTTTCTTCGTCGCATCACAAAACAAATGTGCCGAACAGCACGCATTCATATTCTCTTCTTTTATCTACACAAAACAGAGCAGATGATGGCTGTCTCCTCATTACCACATCCCTCAAACACACACACTCATCATCTCTTTACTACCAACATCTCCCCCCAATACCTCGTCCCCAACAGACCAACCAAGTAATAGCATCTCCATTGATCTACCCAGGTATCGTTTGCTGCTGTCTGCATGCAAAATAAGTTTTTTTTTTTCCTGCATCTGCTTGCCTTTGAGGTGGGTCATTTTGGGCTCTGATGCCTCTGACATAAAAAGGCATCAGCATAATCTAGTAAATGTGCATGCACTTACACCTCTGCTGTTAAAATCATAATCAGAAGGACATTTGTATTCAGCTATGGATGTCCACGTGTGCTCCTGCATAATGGCAGAGGGTGAGATCACAGCAGGAGCTTTCACCCGACTGGTTACATTTAGAATGCCTGCAGAGCTAAATAAATGTATGATTAAAAACCATTTGATAGATTCAATACTTTACAGTTAGAATGACGAAACAGCAGGAGGAACTAGATTTTGAATTCGTGATAACTAAAAAAATCTTTATTAAGTCCTCAAAGCAATAATAGTGCACCTTTGACTGAGCTGCTAATACTGTATGTAAAATCATAATTTTAACAGTTTTTTTCCTCCCATATTTTAATCAGGGGAGCTCACCTTGCCATGGACCTTCTGCTGAGCTTCACTGCCCTCCAGTATGTCCTCTCCCCCTCACCTGATGCCACTTTTCTTTGGATGTGAGCATTCTGTTCCCGTAAGGCCACGATCTGTGGGACACAAAAAATTAGGGTGGGATGGGGGGGGGGGAGAGGTGAAAAAGACACTTTCCTGCACACAGAAACACAGTTTATGTTGGATGATAAACAAAACTGAACTTTAAGGCTTGCATCTTTCCTCAGTGCGGCTTTAGAGCGTTTAGTGAAACCACGTTTGCCCAAAAGATGAGCAGAAAAACACAACCACACATAACTGCAGTCCATAGTTAACTAATCATTTCCCCCCTCTTATACAACACAATAAATTACAGTATATCACATTGCATAAGAATTTTTGGAACGTTACTTTAACAAACATGTGAGCACTAATGGAAACATTGAGATTATTGTATTTTGCAAACCCAGCGCTTCATTCTCCATGTTCAGCAACTGTCCCAAAGCCATAACCCTGTCACACAGTGTACCTGATTCTACTAATATCTGTATCTCAAATAATTTGAAGCCTTCCCAAACAAGACTTTCTTGAACCTAAAACTTATGGAGAATGGACAGTCATTTGTCAGAGGTAAGTTATTAAAAATTAAGTACGTAGATGGGTAACCTCTTAACAGACTTTCTCCTTGTATCCTAAAGCAGCACTAAGGTGAATACTAAAGTAACCTGTTGCAAACGCATCAATCTTTTACCGAGGTCGAACATAGGCCAGCTGCACTAAAGTAAACACTGTGCGGCTTTGAGAAATATATGAAAAATGATTTCCCTGCAAACACAAAGTCAAAACAGACTAAGAAATAAAGTAAAACTGAAACTGAGTAGATCCACCGTGCTCCTCTTGGCAATGGAAAACTAAGAAAAGCCACAAAGTTAGTCTACAAACTGTGAGGGATGTTAAAAGAGCATTGGTGATGCTGTGTGCCATTGCTTTCTACAAAATAAATTTGCCCAACCTAGAGGATTGTTCAAAATGTGAAAAGGCTGTCTGATTTTATTTCAGCAATATACTCCGTACAGTGTGGTCTGTTTATTGGTGCAAAGAGAAACAGTTCAAGTTGATCCACTGTCCATTGGTCTTACACGACATTGCCAAAAATATCTGCTCATCTGCCTTCACATACGCATGACCTTGAGTGACATCCCATTCTTAATCCATAGGGTTTAATATGATGTTGGCCCACCCTTTGCAGCTATAACAGCTTCAACTCATCTGGGAAGGCTTTCCACAAGGTTTAGGAGTGTTTATGGGATGATACTTTGGAGCTTGTGAGTTGCATTCTCCCAGAAGTGCATCTGTGAGGTCAGCCACTGATGTGGGACGAGAAGGCCTGGCTCACAGTCTCCGCTCTAATTCATCCCAAAGGTGTTCTGTCGCTTTGAGGTCAGGACTCTGTGCAGGCCAGTCAAATTCTTCCACACCAAACTCGCTCAGCCATGTCTTTATGGACCTGCTTTGTGCACTAGTGTGCAGTCATGTTGGAACAAGAAGGGGCCTTCACCAAACTGTTCCCACAAAGTTGGGAACATAAAATTGTCCAAGGCCAAGCCAACTACTGAAAAACAACCCCACACCATAATCCCCCCTCCACCAAACTTTACAAAGAAGTCAGAAAAGTAAAGTTTTCTTGGCAACTGCCAAACCCAGACTTGTCCATTGGAATGCCAGACAGAGACATGTGATTCATCTCTCCAGAGAACACGTCTCCACTGCTTTAGAGTCCAGTGGTGGTGTGCTTTACATCACTGCATCCGACACTTTGCATTGTACTTGGTGATGTAAGGCTTGGATACAGCTGCTCAACCATGGAAACCCATTCCATGAAGCTCTCTATGCAGTGTTCTTGAGCTAATCTGAAGGCCACATGAAGTCTGGAGGTCTGTAGCCATTGAATCTGCAGAAAGTTAGTGACCTCTGCACACTATGACCCCACGCTTTAATTTTACTTGGCCTCCCATTTTGTGGCTGAGTTGCTGTCATTCCCAATCACTTCTACTTGGTTATAACACCACTAACAGTTGATTGTGGAATATTTAGTAGCAGGAAAATTTCATAACTGGAATTGTTGCACAGGTCACTGTACTACGCTGGAATTCACTGAGCTCCTGAGAGCAACCCATTCTTTCACAAATATTTGCAGAGGCAGGCTGCATGCCTAGGTGCTTGGTTATATACACCCGTGGCCGTGGAAGTGATTGGAACACCTAAATCCATTGATCTGAGTGAATACTTTAGGTAATATAGTGTACTTTCTGAAACCTCTGCTAAAGAAGAAGAAAAAGGGATTTTTCTTTTTAGTTATTCCCCAAACTAGCAAAGAAGCAGCAACTACAAACAAAAACAACAAATACTACAGTACATGAGGCACGCTGTTAGTGTGATGTGATTAAAGCTGCGTCATGCTGGTTCTCCTCTATGAGTACTCAGAAGCTTCAGGAAAGCCTTAATCTCTGAACTATGGAGGACTCTCAAATCTGCATGTTTTTTCCTTTTTGTGTTTTTCTTTTGAGATGATTTGATCAGGATTTCCAAGCAGGCAGCAGCATAATTTATGATAATACTACTACTATTACTAATCACATATAATAAACAATTACAGCTTGAGAATAGGGTCACTGAGGAATGTTGGCAACCTCTGTGCAGTATGTGCAGGTTGATCATTCTTATTCTAAACAAACTGTGATGCTTTAAAATCATCTTCTCTCTCTGCAACAGGCCTTTGTTGTGATTGTAACAGGAAGACGAGCCTGAGGACAATCAATGAGAGTACTGTCGATAAAACAAACAAGGCTCTCAAGTGACTTTGACATGATCTGGTTTAAACTCAGATCCCAACCTGCCCTCACTGACATCTAGATGCAAGCTGCAGTTAATGCTGCAACCTCTTTAAAGCGATGAATGAGAACCGAAGATTATCTCCCATCTTCAATAAGACAGGGCTTACTTCACGCTCAACTTGGCCAGCAACAGCTTGGCTTCTTCTTTTCTGTTGCACTCTGCCTACAAAGCGTCTTCTGTTCATTATTTTTAATGAGGGCATGATTATGCCTCCGTATGTTCCAGTACCATTATTTTGAGATTGTCTGTAATTTCTCCATCTCAGAGATCAAACACCAACGCCACCCATGACATAAAGGCACAAATGATAGATGGAGCGCTCTGATGCATCTCCATCGCTGAAATTAAAGGAGACAGAAGTTTGCCAGATGCAAAATGAAAAGTGTAAAGAGGGACAAAAGGACGACAAGTCTTTTTTTTTTTTTTTAGCACTTCTGGGTTGTGCGTTGATAGGAATGTCTGATGAAATAGAAATTGGAGAAAATGGGGAGGAGTGAAGTAAGTAAGCATGTTATGTGTGTGTGTGTGTGTCCATGTGTGCCAGGGGTTGCTCTTGGAGTATAAAAGATTGATGACATCAAGGTGTGCTCTCGGGAAAAGCAAGTTTGGTGCAGTGCACTTAAAATAGAATCAATCACACACCTGGGGGAAAATGCATGCATGCACACTAACATGACCGCACACAAAACATGTTTGTAAAATGTTTTAGATCAAAAGAGAGTTCTTTTTTTTAAAATTAGTTTTCTTCCTTTTAGGAATTCCTACAAGACTTAGAGTGTACTTTATAAACAAGAAAATTTTTTTTATTGCTCTTCCCATTCTTAACATTTCCTCAACTTTTATGTCTCACTTTTGTGGCAGGTTTTATTTGAGAAGCCATAAATACAGATTTTCTCCAACTGAGCATAATGTTTGAGTCTTAATGCCAACCCACATCAGCTCGTGGGCCAGCTGTTACCTTTCTACACATTCAGTTGGCAAATCTTATATTGTCACCTTCTTAAAATAACGTGCCAAGTCATTTTTTTTTAACCAAGTTAAGGTTGTAAATTCTGAAAAAATGATAGGCTATTATTTTAAGAGGGTGACGATATTGGTGCACCATTTAAGCTGCTTTAACTTACTAACAGTTGCTGCCACCTCTGCAAGCCTCTTTGCAACCCACTTCTCCTATTCAAGTTAATTTTAGCGCTATTCTCTATGCTGCCTGAGCTGTTCTGTACTGGGTTCTTGCTGTTGCTCTCCCTGACTCTGGCTTTTCAAGTTTCCACAGAATATAAAATGCTGCATTGAGCAACCTCTGGCAATTTAACAGTATTTTAAAAATATGCCAGTGCTGATTAACATCAAATAATTAGTAAGCAAGAATTCATCCTTAGATTAGATTCCAAAACGCTCCACAGCAGAGAATTGCAATCACTAGCAGCAATCAGTATGTGGCCACTTAAACACCTGTGACTGCATGAGGTCAAAGGCTGTTGATTTCTTCAAGCATGGACACATTGTCTAAATTCCTGGAGGGAAATGGGACTCATAACAGACCTCCATCTCAAATCAATTACCAGTTTGCTGGCTCACGGATCCACCTGCTTCCCTGGAGCCTCTGAAGTGTGGACATTTTTATTCGGCAAAGCTGGTTTAACTATCCCCTCCACCACCACCACCACCTCGAGGTCTAATCACTCATCTGTCCACAGGTCTGACAAGTGTTGTGTTAACCATTAGAAAGGGACAGCTTCACAGAAATACTGTATGGTTTTTATGAGCTTGGAAGTGTGATGTGAGAAATATTTCAAGGTGCTACTGAGATGTCTGTCAGAGGTTCTGCAGTTAAAAACAAGACTTGGGGAAAAAGCTGTCAAAGAAATAAAGAGAAGAATTTAGGTACCAGTGGTTTTTATTTTTTGTGTGTGTTCAATCTTTTCTACAATTCTCTCCTTGTCTGGTAGATCGTACACTATCGAATTTTGGGTTTTGACCCCAAGCGATTCAACCAGCTACTCGCCATCCAAACATATCATTACAGCTTCACTCTTTGTATTTCTGCCCTTCAGATTCTTTCAGAGGTGCTCTGACCAAGTGTAGCCCTGCACTCTCATTAACACACATACCTCCACACACAATCTGCCTCTACAGCCCACCTGCCATTTCTATTTGTGTCTTCTGCCTTTCTTTACTCTTTTTTTGTTTTTGCATCACTCCCCCCGTCTCTCCTCTCAAGCTAGATCTCTGTCTGTCCTTCCACCCACTCCACACACCTCCCAACCATTCTCCCTGTGCTTTTCACTCCCGTCATTTTCTTCTTCTCCTCTCCTGTCTGACTTTCATTCTAGGCCTGAGTGTCAGGTTGGCATGTCTGACAGGCTGTGAAGTGGCAGCCTGAGGGTTTTTCCTCAGCTGGAACAGGACCATCTGCAGTGCTAGAGCTACTCTAGCCTGAACTAGGAGGTTAAAAAGAAGTAAGGCCACCGAGGAAAGAGTGGCCGATGTACTGTCAGCGCTACACTCCAGCCACTGACATGCACAGTGTTATTTCAACTTATTCCCTGTACAGATAAGGGTGAGTGAAGCCTGTCAAGGTACTGTGAATGTTTCTGGGTGTCAGGGCGGGTACATACTTCAGGACACATTACAGTATTATCCCCCCAAAAAAGCAGTACATATTCCTGTATGTATGTTAAGTGAGTTGGAATATATTATTCTACACAAGTCTTCACATACTGGATGTATACATAAATAGTACCAATATAGTTTCTGTTATTTCAGCACATTACCATCATAAGGTGTCAAACATTTCTGTTCACTGAGATACTGCTGGTATAGCAGAATTAGGGATGAGTTTTCTCTCAGCGTCTGTGCCTGCATGCACCAGTTGCAGAGATACTGAATTTTAAGATGAAAAAGCGATAGACTGCTAATGGTGGAGTGTGTCACAATTTTATAGGCCAGGAAACCTAAATTTCCCACTGGGATACTTAGTGCTTTGAAGATTGTTTTTACTTTGACATTAACTAATTGTTTAGGTTTAGACACTAAACCAAGACACTAAACTAAGGAAAAAAAAAATTGTGATTTGGGATCAAATGTGCTGGTTTAACTGTTTATGTTCAAACTGATGCTTACCCTGTTTGCAGAATCTTTTAAAAGCAGTGCAGACATACATTTGTCAGAAGAGAATGGCCTTGATGAAACAACAGTACTCGACACGCTCTGAATTAGAATATCTGGCTTTCTCTGATGTCTTTCATGCTACAGTATGTATTTTTGTGTCTCCTATTCCTCTATATATTCAGTGATGAAGCAAACAACTGAGAAACCACAGTTTGATAATCAGGAAATGTTTGTTCATTCATGCATTTATCCATAATCACTGAGGATACATTACCTGACAAAAGAAACAACAACAAATATATTAAAATATATATCACAGTGTTTATTATCCTATATTAGTCATACCTTGCTAGTACTGTGTTGCCTTTGCCCTTGAGTACAGTGAACTCATTGTCATGGTCAAGAAACCAGTCTGAGGTGATTTGAACAAGATGAGTGCACTGTAGTCATAAAGGGTCATGGTCAGCAACATAGTCAGGTAGGCTATGGTGTTCAGGTGGTACTAAGGGGCAAAAGTATGCCAAGAAAATATCCCCCACACCATTACACCACCACTAGCAGCCTAAACTGTTGATACAAGGCAGGATGGATACATAAATTCATGTTGTTCCCACCATATTCTGACCCTACCATCCAAATGTCACAACAGAAATTAATAGTCCTCAGCCGAGGCACCTTTTTACAATCATCTATTGTCCAATTTTCGCACTGTGACTGAACAAATTGTAGCGAATACTCTTCTGCTCTTAGCTGACAGGAATGGCAAGTGGTATGGTCTTCTGCTTCAAGATTTAACATGTTATACATTCAGAGATGCTCTTCTGCATACCTTTGTGGTAACGAGTTACTGCCGCCTTCCTATTAGCTCAAAGTAGTCTGGCCATTCTCATCTGACCTCTGGCTTCAACAAAGCATTTTTGCCCAGAGAAATGCCGCCCACGGGCTATTTTCTCTTTTTTAAATCATTCTCTGTAAACCCTGGAGATGGTTGTGTGGGAAAATCCCAGTAGATTTGGAGTTTCTGAAATACTCTGGCATCTGGCAATAACAACCATACCACATTCAAAGTCACTTAAATCATCATTCTGATGATGGGTTTGAACTTCAGCAGGTCTTAACCCTGTCCATATGCCTCAAAGCATTTGGCTACTGCCATGTCATTAGTTGATTAGATATTTGTATTAGCAAAAGGCTGAATAGGTGTAACTAATGGAGTTACTTGTGAGTGTATATCTAACTGGTGGCTATTACCTCCTGATTGGCTGCTGTGAGCTCCTCCTCCAAGGCGGATACCCTTTCCAGTGACACTCGTAGTCTCTCTCTTACCTGAAAATTAACATCAAACATGAATCGTGATCTGCCTGTAGATCAGCTTTGTGATGGACACCATTATAAACACTTGAAGTGAATTGATAGTAAAGAGTGCGGCTCAGAAATGCAGTCATTAGCTTCCCCTTACGATCCCAATCTAGGCAAGCAAGGGTTAACACATAAGGCACTCTCTTCTTTTTCTCTCTTACCCTTACAACACCGCTTTGCTGTGGCTTCAAAGTAGCATTATAAGGCTCTTACTGCTTTTAAAGCACTATTTACCGAGAGGAGATTCCCTTTCTACAACTCTCATGTCAACTGTGAGATAAGTGTGCGATCACCATCCTTTAGGTTCATCGTGGCTGTGATGGAACCATTACTTGCAACACACTGAGACTGTGCACCAGATCTCAGAGGTGGTTGCCCCTCTGTGTCCATGCTGGGATACTTCTCCAACTTGGGGCCCATTTGCCCAAGCTTTTATTACCTTAAACAGTGCGGACATTGGACATGTGTTATAAATGATAGCTTTCAGAGGGGAGGATGAATGGACTACAGGGAGAGTCCTGATACTACATGGGAGGCTAAGGTCATAAATCAGTGGGGTGTGAGAAGAAACAGTGAGTGGGACGGGTAGAAGCTAAAACCTAGAAAATGATTGCATGAAATCATAGAAAAGACAATACAAAAGCAATGTTAGTGTTATCTGGTCTTAAGTGTATAATCTATCCATATATATATGTATAATATACATAATTTTGGATGAAGCTGAATCTGAATCTAGCAAAAGCACAACTCTTGGGTTTTTACAAATATTTTATGCATTTGTTTTTATACAAATATTTGTTTTTAATTTTAACTGCTTTGGTAGCATAGTCAGTCACTACATAGATACTTCTTTTGCTTTCTCATTGGACCTGAAATAGCTGAGGTTTTTCTACCAGAAGAAAGAGATTAGCCTGGGTTAGCTCTGGCAGCTGGCTGCTAAATGCTCAGTCAGCCTGCATTCTACATGGCTGATGATGCCACACTGCAGAAACATAGTGCTGCATACCTCATTTAATTATTTTATAGTCAAGAATAACTTGTGCATTAGTGGGTTTATGAAAACCAAAAACCTATTTTACATATACATAAAGTAGGTTATTAAAACATTTTTTTTAACCACTTTAAAATCCTCTAAGTTTCTGCATTCGCATCAAGACCATCAGTGACACACTTAATGTATAAATTTTGGGCAGGCCTTACCTTCTCATCAAGGGCTTTATGGTGTTCAAACAAGGACTTGAGTGCTTTAAGGACTTCAACCTCACTCGAGACCCCTGAAGGAGACTGGGCCTGCCTCTTGACCACAGTCATACGAAGTGACCGCTCATGTCTGGAGACCAGGCACTCCAGATGTTCCAGCAGTAACTAAAGGAAGGGACAGGCAAAGTCAATGATATTGTCAACTTTGAGAAATATTGAAGAATCTAAAATATGAACAGAGTTTGAGAACACAGAAAGCTTTTGTTTTAATTTTATTCATGTAATTCTTTTTTTTTTTCGACAAATACTGGAAACATAATTTTAAGTGTCTGATCAGGCTCACCTCCAGACTTAAAAAAAAAAAAATTCAAAAATCACATACATGCAACAAATGTAAATGAAGGGGACTGCTTAAAGAGACTGGTTGGCTTTCAAGTAATTGGAAAATTGCAATAAGTGTTTTAGTGTGTGACCAGCTATCATTATTATAATGTATCATTAGAATATTTAGCAATTAAAATCACTGTAATCACCATGTACATTCTCATTATCACCGACTTATGGTATTAGAGTTACAAGTCAGAATCACTAAGGATGCAATAGGAGCGTGTTTTCCAGATACTTCTAGTAAGAAAAGTTTACGTTGTATTTTTGAACAATGCAAAAAGAAAGCAGATAATAGCAAAGACGTCACCATCATTTCGACAAAAGCACGCAAAACTTTAATCTAGGTGGTAGCTTGTCAAGTCAACGGCCTGCAGAAAGCTACACAAAAACAGAGAAGAGATGCAGAGCTTGGAGGTGGGCTGAACAAAAGGCAACTACACAACAACAACTGGGAGTAAATAACCATGATGTGAGCCATGATGCGTGTTATTCAGCAGAGATAAAACATTATTTGTTACTGTAGCCTGCTCAGGTTCCATTGCGAGATCAGTGTAGGATCGTCTGCTTTCATTTCCCCTTGCTGCTCACCGGACACACTGTGGCAGATCTTGACAGTTCATTCCCTCTCTGATGTTGTCCGAGGAAATAATATTATAACCACAAGATAATGATCTGGTTGCAGGGTAAAGTTACAGCTCAAAATGATCCTTGTGCTTTGGTTTTATTCCCAGCATACCTTCACTTCAATCGTCCAAACATTTCCCACTGAGCTGCCTAACATACTCTCGCTGGTTTAAGTGTATTCCACGGCACACCAATGCTTATTAAGTCAAAACGCCACTGACACGTCTGCTTCACTTAAGTCAGCTGAATTATTAACACAACACTGAAAAGATCCTTACAGACAGTGTAAGGATCCCTACAGATATCTGTAATAATTGTGAAGATGTTTACTGAGATTATAGATGAAAGAAACCAAAAGGTTGTTTTTCCCATCTTTTATCTTTTTCTTTTTTTTTTAGATGAGTTGCCTCCTGCTGGAAGAATGCAGGTTTAATGCCCTTTGTTATCTTGATCTTTGTGCCAAAAGCACCACTGGCTTGACTTTTAGTTTTTATATACAGTCACAGGACTCTATCCAGTCCTGCAAAAAACAAGTACACCCTGACTGCTTCCGTAGGAATTGAGATGGTATGTAGCAGCCTGGTGTGGCAAATGCACTTCATTACTGATCAGGAAGTGTGACCACCTTTATAAAAGTAGAGGTTTTAGCAGTTTGCTGGTCTGGAACATGCAGATGTGTGTTAACTCGATGCCACAGTCTTCCCAGGAGTGAACATACCATTAATTTAAACCAGGGGTCTGACTTTGCAATGCTCAAAGAAATAAATAAAAATAAATAAAAACAAAACCCAAGAGCTACACCTCAGGCTCTACAGGCCCCAGGTAGTATGTTAAATGTTCAAGTTCATTAAGATAAAAAAGAAAAAGTCAAATGTGAGTCCATCTATCTAAGAGTTAAAGCTTGCCTGAAACTGGGTCATGCAACAAGACAACAAGAAAACTTGCACATAGCTGCTTATTAGTTGTTTTTTAAAATTAATAATCATACTTTACACACCTTCTCTCTTTACTTACATATTAAAAAAGGTTATGTGCCAAACTTTTCTTTTTTGTACCACTGTGTGCCAATTGAGTTTACTAACTGCTGGCTATTACTGTGTAGTTACAGTCCATAGCAGATTAGAGCAAGATTGATCTTTTCATCTGACTGCACTTCCCAAACTGTAAATTTATTCTTTTACCCACAAAATATAGATGCACTGTCTCAGTATATGATATTCCTTAATGCATGGCTCCAAATAAAGTTAAAGAAATAATCAACACCATACTCTCTGAATGTCAAGCATCTGAATTGTATCGGTACCTATGGCAAATAAACGAACCAAAAGAAGCAAAATCTATTTAAAAAAAAGAAAAAAAAATCATCCTTTTTTGCTTCAAATAGATGTGTTATTCTTCCTGGCAGAATCCTGAAGGTAAACTTTTAATAGAGAACACTGGAGCAGGCAAAGGTGATCAGAATCTCTGCAAGAGTGAGGTGTAAGAGTAGAACAATGAAAACTAACAGTGAAAAAAAGACTCCTACAGAGCACCGCTGTGGGAGAATGAATGCAGTTTCTTCATTTGTCTGTCTGATTCAAGTGTCCCTGAGAGATCCATCAGCATCCATCATGTCTACATATATAATCCTGCACACTCAACAAAATGCCCACTGTTGATTCAATCAAGAATCCTGCATTTGCTCAACAGCAGCCCATTTCCAATCCTGCTCCGTAAATATTTTCGTCCTTTCTTCATTTTTCTGTCACAGCATCCTTCTACATCAGCTGTTCTTAACGCTCAAAGTGGGGTCCGTAATACGTTGTTATAAATCCTAAAATGTGGCATGATGCTGAAGAGGGGTGCATATCTAGATAAGTATCTTTTATGCCAATGAAGCAGGCATATTGGGTCCATTACTCACATGATCTTTGCGCCAACAGACACTCTGATGTGATTGTGACGCGTCACATAAATCTGTCATGAAATCACTCACTTCACTCAGGGTACAACAGATTGTTCTGTTGCTGCAGAGCTTAGCTTGTTAGCCATCTAGCTAACTGGCAAGCACAGAGAAATATATGAGCCAGAGCACACTGTCAAGTTACGGTTCGAGTAAGACGAGCAGCAGAGGCCCAAAATGAGTCACGTTTGCTTAGCTGCACGCAGACAAACCATGATGCCAGCTGCCAATTTATTAAGTATTAATGCCATTAAGTTGAATTAAATGACCCCCTTTTTAAAAGTGCATTCAACGCTTAATATTTTCTCCCTTTTTAAGCTGATGAAGATATATTTTTTTGGATCAACATAAATTACTTAACAAATTAAATAAGCCCCACCTAAAAATATCAATTCAGAGTACTTTTTAATGGTGTCCTATAGTCTGCTGTGGTTTATTAAGGCCTCACTCACATACAGGTCTGACGACTGTTTAGCAACCACCGGTTGTGAGCAAAAAATCTGTACTGACCAGTCGCACAATGTTGCTCAGAGTTGCTGTGAAAATGATTGCTAAAGTCCCGTTCATGCAGGCCTACAGACCAATCAGTGACACCCCCCCCAGCAACCGCTGATTGCTAAGGAACTGGGAAATGGTTTCAGGAGGTTCCTGGGAATGGCTAGCATGATATCGGTCTCAAAGAGGTATACAGTGCTGCACCAAAACCCCCCTTGTGATTGCTTTAATAACTAGCAGGTTGCTATGGTTGCCCACAATTTGCACAGCAGATGCCGACCTGACTGCAAACTAGAGCTGAAACAATATGGATCAATATTACCTATCTGCAGACATATAGCATTATAGATATCCATTTATAATGGCTGATAAATGAAAATTTAAAAAGTAAAGAAAAAATGTGACATATACCCTTCAACCATGTTACGAGTCTTGACGTTGCACTCTGTGACTTCCCTGTTGGCAACACATGCTCGGAACACCATAAACACAGCTACCAGCTGATCGGAGCAGAGTCGGGCAAGCGTAAATGAAAAATCTAAAACTTGTTGTGACAACAAAACAAGACTATTTTCCAACTGCATTGTTATATTATCTTAATAAGCGCTCATAAATAACTACACATAGCAAATGTTAGGGAGATTTGCTTATGTTTTGTATCTGAAAGAATAAAATATCAGCAGGTATATCAAATATTTGAATAAATATTGGCATATGTAAGTCCTAAAACTCCTATATCAGTCAGGATCTACTTCAAACACTTGCAAACCACTCACCGCATCTGGTTTCTCTACAGCTCACAGAGTAAAACGGTGAGCGTTCGCAGGCAAGTCTGCATCTTTTATTCAAACCACCAGCAGTCTGCTCGAGACCAAAGCAACCATACGGAAGTTTTCAGTTCAGCACCCGTTTTGCAACCGAGTTCCCCTAGCATTAGCCAGCAACCTCCAGCAGCCACTCATTACCTGGGTGTTACTCACACATGTGGTCTACACATTTTTCTCTAGAGACCAACGGCTGGCGGATGGTCACTAAACGATCTCAAGGCCTGTGTGACTGAGGCCTAATATCGTTAGAGTGGCCGTGCCAGAGAAGATATGAGACATTAGCTCAAATGTTATGTATGCTCTGTCATACTGGTTTTATATAAATATAGGCAACTTCATTGGTCTTAAGAGGGTTAAGAGGGTCTTAAGAGGGTTCCTGGCTCCCAGATGTTCATTGCTTTTATCTAAGACTGAATGTGATGCTTAACCCAAACAGCCAATGAGATTCATTCTATACTCATCACATGATATTGCAAGTTCTCAAGTCAACTGACTGCCTGTACATGCCTTCCAAAATTTAATTATAACCAGCAACAAAACCGAGCTTAATTAACATTTGCTTAGTAATTGCCTGTTGGAGAATTTGAGGTGATAATAAAGTGTGAAAGTGAAAATTACTTTTGTCTGTACCCGTTTCTTGCACCTCACCTCCCTCTTTTCTGTAATTTTCCATCAGTGTTGTGCTAAAATCTTCTGTCTCCACCACAGGAAGATAGTGCAAGACTGCAAATACACAGTTAATCAGCACTGGTATGGAAAACAGAGTCTTATCTATCAAGAGCAGAGTGTGCTTTAAAAAGGCAATGTTTTTTTTTATTGAAGATACAGGATTTTGGTTCCACAAAAATTGAGCTGATCCTCTAATGTTTTGTTTATCTGTTTTTTTGTTTTTTGTTTTGCTCCCCTCACCAAATTCTTTGAACTGGACACTACAGGGCATCAGTGCCATTTGGGCTCAGTTTTACTGTTGAGCAGCCATCCATATGAAGTAAGTGGAACAATTTTCAGGCAGAATGTGGAGAGCTAATGAGGTATGTCTGGGCACTGGAAATAGACAGTGTGCATGGTTGCTTCATGGCTTTTGCAGCCTTAAAACCGTAGCCACCAGATAGCATAATCTTCCTCTGGATGCTGCCTATCATAGTGTGCAGCAGGTTTTTTTTGGGGAGATTGACATTAAAATTTTGGTAAAACTCTAGTGCAACTCGTGGAATGGATATAAAAGGGATTGGGCATGAAAGACAGAAGCAGCTTCATTTCAGGTTTGAAATGTCAAAACATCAGTTATATTTGTTCACACTGCCCAGAACTACTAAATGTCACAGTTCATATTAAAATGAGCTAAGTAAAGGAAAGATTAACTGGTGTAGTTTAAATAAATGTTTTAAGATGTATATCGAAGCTGTCCTCACCCTGGTGTTGTTCCTCTCAGCTTTGAGCTCAGAGATCTCTTCCTCCTTCTCCAGCAGCTGCTCCCTGCAGGCATTCAGCTCCTTGGTCAGTGCAGCAAACTCCTAAGCAACAAACAGAAAAGACAGAGACAGGTAAGCATCACACACTATTCTTTAACAGTCCCCATGGTTTAAGGTACAGTGATGCAATGTAACATAAAGCTGCTGCTGGCTGCACGGAGTGGACGGTGAAAAAGAGAATAATGAAATCCAATCAGCGAGAACAATTACTGCAAAGCCTTGTTTCTTTACCAGAACAGCAGCTTTGCTCTTTGTCTCGGTTTTCTGCAGATGGATACTGACAAAAGATTTTTTTTATTTATTTTTTGCTCTGGGTGAACTACATTTACCATTACATCCTGAACAAACTGCCAGTCCTCTCCCAGACCCAAAACACAAACTGTACAGTCTTCCACGACTCTAGTTTTCTGAAACACACTTTTGGACTTAGAATCTCGTGGAAGGATTCTGAGCTATACCTACAGATCTACAGAGATCGTGAACAATCATCAGAGGGGGAGAGGTAGGCTGTCACTTGGGAAGGCTTTAGAACCTCTTTCCCTGTCATTCTGGTCTAAATTAAACATAACCAGAACAAACATGTCTTTGAAGCAGGCCAGAAAAGACAGGTATAAAGAAATCAAACAGAGACAACAGTGACACAGTGACTCATGCTATACGAGTCTGACGTGAGACAATAACTAACATGCTCAGTGTTTGATTTCACAATCATATAGGGAAAATGTGTGCATTTACTGGAATACTGAAGGAACTGATGCAACTCTAGTGTCCTTCACAAAAGGTTGACTAAAATCCAGCTAAACTTCATTTAAATTGAGAAAATGATCCAGAGTTGCAACGCGTCAAAGCCTGCTGTTATTGTAAAACAATTAGATTTACTCCTTTACCAGAGTTGCTTCAATGATTGGCTTTCTGTAAAATCAGCCAATCATCAAAATTTTAACGCATTACAAAACAAAATAAATGAAAGAAAATATGCCAGAAGTGGCTTTGGCTTGTTTAACTTGTTTTTCTGCTCATTTTATAGACTTAGAAATTAATGACCAAACTAAACTGTAATCTGTAATAATCAGTTGACGGTCATTTACTATAGTTAGTTAAAGCTTCTCAAAATAAGTACACTAGACGGTCCCTAAGACTAAAATAATGACAAAAAAGTTCATTTTCAAAAGTTGCCAGCTAAATGCAAGTGATCTGTCTGTCTGAGAACACACTGCAATTCAGAATCTGTCCTTCAGGAGTCATGGACAATAACTCAGTGTTACAGACAGGCTCCAGGGAGTGGAGCAATATTGCGTCTCATAGCTAAAGCAGCGCTTCAAATCCTTATAGACCTTACAGAGCCACAAATCCTCTTCACAAAGAATCCATGCACCAAGAAAATCCTTAAAGAAAACCCACTTTGTATTGTGAGGGCAGACCTCCAGTGTGTCAAGACAATCTGGGATCAAAGAAAAGATTTTAGGTCTACATTTAGGACAAACTGGGTTGGTGAGTAGCTGAAGAGCTGAAGTCCATCACCTCAAGGGATAAACGGTGTGAAATCCCTGAAGCAGCAGAAAGGTGTACTACTGAAGACCAGAGCGTTTGCGATGGCACCTGCTATGTTGAGACAAAGTCATTACATCCACGTTCACACTAACATGGTGTCATGCTTTATTACTGGCTGTGCAAAGGTTCTGAAGCATGGAAAAACTCCATGATACAAACATCTTGAGGTTCTTGCAGGAAAAAATGAAAAAATAAATAAATAGGTGGTTGCCTGATGATTGCACTTAATTTTTTCCACATTTGGCGACTGTGGTGACCAACTGCAGAGGTCTAACATGCAACACCCTCAGCTTCTGGGCTTTTGATCACAAGGAAACTGCACAGGCTGCCTATCTTCAAACAATCACAGTCTTACTCTGACTTCAGTCACTCTCAGACAGAAATGTGAAGGTTTGCTGTACAGAACAGATTGCTAACATGTTGCAATCAATCTGACTCAGTCTGCGCCAATGATTGTAACTTTTCTGTGATATGTCTCTTTGCAATAGGGGGTTCACCTCAACTGGTTGACAACTGGTTGTATTCTGGTCATATTTCTGTATATTTGTGTCATTTTGGAGTTAAATTACTGTCCTTTAGCAACTATGTCACTATTTGTGGATGAATTTCAGAATTTTGGTTTCTAATCTATGTTCTGTCTTGACTCTGATTGTAAATAGTTAACGTGAATTTCTGTGCCTGCAGACGGCAACAGATTTTGCCAATTTATCACAGTTTACTGCCATATTATCAAAAACTGATTGCATGTAATTGCCAACATGACCCCATTCAATCAAAAACTGACAGCAGACTGACTCCGTCTTATCGCTATTTGTCTTGATGCACCAGACTCATTTTGAATACGACAGCGGGCTGTGAGTGGTCGTCGGTTCATTGCAGTTGGACAATCAATAACTTTGACTGTGCTGTGGTCTCCACTGTCTTCCTCAGAGTGACTGTAGCATAAGCTAATAGTTATGGGTATGTTAGCTGAGCTGTGGTGAAATTTAAAAAAGGAAATTCAGTATTTAATTAGTCTTTTTAAAAAAAATTAAGAACACTTTTATTTAGAGTTAGGTTAGGGTTGTGTGCAACTACAGATTGATAAATAAAGATTGACAGATAGCTTCCCTAACCTGTGCATCTAATAAAATGCTAATTATCCATATGCTCATTTTGCTTATGCTAATTAGCCTTGTAGAGCTCTGGTGATTAATCTCAGGTAAAGCATGCCAGTCCAATGACAGCTGTTATGCTACAAAGATTTTTGAGGTAAGGAATTAACTGAAAATACATCACAGTAATGGAGTTTATTTTTAGGTCATAAACCAAACTGTGGATCTGGAGAATTGCTACAGCCCTTTTTACTACATGCACAATCTGTACAGCCTATTTCAATCATAAAGAACAGCTCTGGAAAGGATCAGATTTTTCTAAATATAACACAAATTGAATATGACATGATGTGTGAGAGCAGCAATGTGTATTCTACTGTATTGCAATGCAAAATGCTTTTGTCCACTCCCATTCAAAGAAATGTGATGTGAATAGAATATTACACAAACTGTAGTCACATTAGTCTAAGAAAATGCTATGACATTAAATTAACTATAGTATCTTGCTCCAAAAGTTATTTGAATGTCCTTTCTGCCATTGTTTGACACTGACAAAGTTAAAGATTAAGTGTTAATTAACTGTAATGTTTCTTAATTATCAGTAGACTAAAAGAGTTAGTAATTTCAAAAGAGCACATTTTTAACTGTGATTATAATAGGGGGGGGGAAACACTTTAAAATGTTTATCTCCTTGAAATCTGATTTAACCTTACACTGCTAACACTGCTGAACTGTAACACGCCTCCTACAAACACATATTTTTGACAGGTTACAAAAAGAAAAACTAATAGTAGCATGTGCACAATAGTCAAGAAGTCAAAGGTTAAAGCATCAGGAAAAATGTTAACCACTAGTTTATTTAGGGGTTAAGCTAAGGTCAGCTGAGCTGTTACCATAGAAACAGGAGAGAGCATGCCAATATTTTTTCCCCTAAGTCATCTCCAGAGAGAGCTGACCAGAAGCAGAAGCACATTTGTAGGACTAGAAGCCGTGTTTTATTATTATTTTTCAGATTATCTTAATTGCCACTGAAATAATGCAACCAGATTGCTATATTTATATTATTAAGTCATTAGAACTATTTTGTACTTCATATCCCGTGTTCTCTTATTATTTTCTTTCTAAAATGACCTCCAATAGTGAGAATTAGAGTTTCACGTGAACATAAATTATAATGGGGAATCATCTTTTAATGACGTTCCAGTATCATTAAAGAACACGTATTTCCCTTTCCGCCTTTTCCAAACGTGTGCAGTAGGTCAGGTACAAAAAACAAGCTAGGACTTCATAAATCGCCCTCCCACAGGAAAGCAGCTAATCACCGTCACCTCCTCTTAAGAAAGGGTCCTCCTGCAAATTGCACAATTTGCTTTTAATGCTTGTGAGACCTACAATCCCCCTGCCTGTGCTCCAGCAGTGGTAAGCTTTAACTTCCTCAGCAACAGACTGCAATACTCGCTTCTCCACAGCTCACCTTTAAACCCTCCATCTCAGGGCAATCCTTTCCCATAGAGCTGAGTTAAAGTAAAGGCCATAACCCCAGGGGTGACGAAATGTTTCTAAGACAACCTCTTCACAAAGGCCAAACTGTCAGGACCATGACAGATTTTGGGCTCTACTGAAACAAAATTTCACACTCTTGCAGCTTGTAGAATTCAGTAAAATGATTTCATAATTACAACAAAAGTCAAAGTGAAAAGAAAAAGACGAAGGGCAAAAAATGCCTGTTAAACATATAGTATCAGTCAAAGGTTTGGACACTCATGTGAATGGGTCATTTATAAATCAGTATGGGTTATGCATTGAGGCACATGACATGGATAACTTGTACATCTGTGAAGGTACTATTAACGATACAAGACCTGCCAATAACATTTCCCAGGCGCATCCTTGTTACACCTTGGTAGTACCAGGCTGGATCACATTTTGCCTTCAGTTGTCTTAATTCTTCGTGCCACAGACTCAAAAATGTGATGGAAACATTACTCAGAGATTTTGGTCCATACTAACGTGAGAGCATCACACAGTTGCTGCAGATTTTTGGCTGCACATCCATGATGATAATCTCCCATTCCACCACATCAAGTAGCCCGTGGTGTTTCAGCGATGCTCAGTTTGTACCAAGGGGCCTGTAGTGTGCCAAGAAAATATCCCGCACACCATTACACCACTGCCACCAACCTGGTCTTCTGCTGCTGTAACCTGTCTACTCGAAAGGCCCAAGTACTTTCAGTACTTTCAGAGAAGCTCTTCTGCATTTCTTAGGTGTAATGATTTACTGCTGCTTTCCCATTAGCCATTATTCTATGACCTCTGGCATTAAGGCATTTTCGCCTGGAGAACTGCTGCTTACTGGATATCTTTCAATTCAATTCAATTCAATTTTATTTATATAGCGCCAAATCACAACAAACAGTTGTCTCAAGGTGCTTTATATTGTAAGGTAAAGACCCTACAATAATACAGTGAAAACCCAACAGTCAAAATGACCCCCTATGAGCAAGTATTTGGAGACAGTGGGAAGGAAAAATTCCCTTTTAACAGGAAGAAACCACTGGCAGAACCAGGCTCAGGGAGGGGCAGCCATCTGCCGCGACTGGTTGGGGCTGAGGGGAGAGACACAGGACAAAAGACACATTGTGGAAGAGAGACAGAGACTATCCTTTATAATAGTCCTAGAGACGGTTGTGAGGAAAAATCCCAGTAGATCCGCAGTTTCTGAAATACTCAGACCAGCCCATCTGGCACTAACAACCGTGCCACAGTCACTTAAATCACCTTCCTTCCCCATTCTGATGTTGATGTCCTGACCATGTCCACTGGCTTAAATTAGAGTTGGGACTATATGATTAGATGCAGTATTTGTATTATCTGTCATGGTCCTGGGTCGGTGGCCCAGTGTTTTGTGTTCTCTTGGTTCTGTTTCAGTTATTTCTCTGATTATGTTTATTAGTTCTCTTTTGTATTCCTCAGTTTATTTCTAGTCCCTTGTGTTTCCTTGTGTCAGGTCTGTGTCTCTGTCCAGTGTATGTGTGCCAGTTCCCCATGTCAAGCTCTGCGTGTACCTTGTTTAGTCACTTCCTGTTTTATTTTGACAGTCAGTTTTGCTTTCCCTGTTATTAGTTTCATTTGCTTCACCTACTGTGCCCTGCTGTTTCCCTTGTCCTGATTACCTGATGTGTATTTAAGCCCTCAGTTTTCTTCTGTTCTTTGTTGTGTCATTGTCTATGATCCCTGCTGCTGTGTGTCACTATTCTGGTTTAGTTCTCATGTATTTTATTCTGGCTCCTGTCCATCCCAGTGTAGCTCCGTTATTTTTGTCATTACTTAATAAACAACCTTTCAGTTAAATTCTACTCGTGAGTCCTGCATTTTTGGGGTCTACCTACTCCAGCCACACAGTGCACCATGACATTAACGTGTACTATAGTTAAACAGTACTTAATACAGTGGCCAATGAGTATATAAAACGTAAAAGTTGTAAAACACACAAGCTGTAATAATTAATCACATCACAAACTGTGTCTTGCCAGGTTTATATGTAATGGGAAACCTATCAGGCCAAGCATGTTTACATCTTTATACACTTAAATATTGTATAGGTTACAGAAGAAATCTGTAACCAATACACCACCATCAATAACACACCTCATATCAACACTGATATGAGGTGTAACATAAACCAGAGTTACTTACAGTACATTCGAGGCACAGTGAATTATTCACAAGGAAATGCAGCAAATGGAAGTTTGTTTCCATTCAGGGATTTATATTTTGCTTTATGTCCCAAGAAAAACACAACCTGGTGAATTTTTATTCCCAGGACACACTAACCCTAGGCGTTGATCTCATAAATAACATAAAAATGGGCTGGCAGAAAAGCTCAAGAAAAAAGAAAAAGGCTGGGTGCACTGTGGTGGAAATACGATTCAGTGAGCAGAGTCGGAGAGGAGCAGAGGAGTCGTGCGATATAGGATGCACATGCTGGGGCTTGCGTGACAGAGCATCTTCACCGCATCGGTTAAGAGAACTTTCACCTCTGGTTTACAAGTCAGAAAGAGGCAGAGGGTTAGGGTGATGTACAGTACTGCACACAAACAAACACATACAAACACATGGACTGTTGGTGCCCTGGAGTACTCCAAATTTGTTTTTGGAAAATCATTAATTTATTGGAAAACAACTCTATATAACTCACCAAAGTCCAGCCACCACTAACGGGGTCACGTGGCAATGGTTTACCCTATGGGAGAGGGTCCAGACAAGGATGCCCACCCTCACCCTTACTTTTTGTAATTTCACTGAACCAATAGCCCCTGGAATATGTCAGAATTTCAATATCAAAGGTATTCAACCACTGTGTTAGAGCACAAAATGAATTTTAACACTGATGTTATATTATTGTATCTACAAGAACCTACAAACTTAGTACAGGAAATATTTAATCTCATAACAACCTTCTCACAAATGTCAGACTATTCTATAAATTGGTCAAGATCAGTAATTCTTCTGAGAACGCATGGAATTCTGCAGACCAAGATCCACATCTCCCTTACCCAACATGCAATATTAATTACCTTGGTATAAATATCTCCCCTAAATTATCAGAATTAGTTCACTTAAACTTCACACTGCTTTTGGGTAAGATCAATAGCAACATGATACACTGGAGTAGTCTTCCTATCTGCTTATTAGAGCAAACAGGTACAATATAAATGAAAGGTTTACCCCAAATTAATTATTTTCATTCAGTGAATCCATTCAATCCTACATCCAAATGCTTTCCAATTGCTAGACTCCAACATCATAAAGTTCTATTAGAAAAACAAAAAATCTAAAATCAGATTTTCCACTTTAAAGAAAAACAAAACGTAAAGGAGGTTTGGAGCACCTGTTTTTTTTTTACTACTATTTAGTTAACCAGATATTATCACAACTCTTGGATAGAAAAAATAGACTGTAACAACATTACACTTCCAGACCTCCCCTTTATTACTACCCATCGATCTCCTCCACCTTGACAGCCTGGTGGAAAACCCTTGAGATTATGAACTCCCAAATGGAACCCTGTAGTCTCTCTCCAATCTGGGACAACCCAGACTTTCGGATTAACAGAGCAAGTCTTCACTTTAGAATATGGGAACAGAATGGAATCACACACCTTCATCACCTCTTTCAAAATGATAAATTCATGTCAGCCACAACCCCGTTTCAAAGATTTTGATGCGGCAACACAGATGTTCTTTACTATCAACAACTAAAGAACACAATTAAGAAAAGCTTTCCTATGCTTCACAAACCTTTACAACCACCTCCAACAAACAAAAAATTCACTCTAAACTGTTTAGATCAATTTCAGTCATGGACTCAATATACTTACTCATTTCCACATGGGAAAAAGACTTTCCACTGTCTTTAGAACAGGATTTTAAACGCATTTTCAATGACAAAAATACCAATTTACAACTCATTCAATACAAAACTCCTATCACCCAACACAGGTCGAATAAAATGGGTTTCTCTGATTCTGATATTTGCACTCAGTGGACTCAAAACACTAGAGTAATTTTACTTAAAAATAAGAACTTTTCTGACTCTGTCAGTGGCCTCTAACAGACAGAGGAGATGTCAAACACATGACTTGAAGGCTGGAAATGGCCCGCTGGGAGGTCTGATTGGGCCTACTGGCTGGTTTTTGAAAGTGGGGAAATTATTAATTTTCTTCAAATACAATGGCATAGTACTCCTGGTGTGGTAATGCAATGTTAACAGTACTACAAAGGAGTGAAAATGTATGGAAAGCAAAAAAGAATCATTAGAGCTAGACAATATGTTTAATTCGTGTAGATGTAAAATCCTGCTGCTATAAAAATGAAAGTTTTGTTCATTTTAAAGCTCCACTATGATCTGTGAATGATAGTAAACTCACAGAATGTGACACTTAGGCTGTTTATCATCAGACATCTTTTTTATATGTAGTTTTGTTGTTAATTACATATAAGGTTTTCAGTGTGTTTAGTTTGATACCTTCGACACACACTGATTTCTATGTGAACAACTTCCAAAAGGTCAGTATTCAGCTGATCTGTTTACATGTGAATGCCTTGCTTCGATGCTTTTACTTCAGCTCCCTTACAGCATCAAGTGACCAAACTAGCTAACATTAACTTAGCACCAACATCAGCAAAATGACCAGCTCCCAGCACAACAGACTCCAACACAAACTCCACACAGGGACAAACAAGAACATCAGTTCAGTGACATAGTGCGACTGCCATATTGTTGCATATTGCTGTTGGTTGTTATTTGATTTATTATCTGAATTTCCAATTAATGCCTAATCCACTGAGAGCCTTTACATTGCTACATTATGACCTATATTACATACATTACTACTATAATTGTACTAGGTCTGATGGCACCACCTTATCCAAGGTCGTTTCAGCACTGGTCAGTTTTTATGAAGTGTCACTACTTTATTTTATTATCCATCCAAATAGCTGGGAAGTACAAAATTCCACTTGGATGGGCTGACATTTTTGCTCCAAGCCTCTCTCAGGCATGATTTTACCCATGACCTGGTGAACCGCTACCCCACCACCTCTCTCCTTTTCCTACTTTTCATTACCTGGGCAAACTGCCTAGCACTGCAATATGTCAGGTGGAGTGTGTGTGTGAATATCAATACATGTGAGGAAGTCTGCCTAGAAGGTGAACTCTAAATAAAATGGCAGACAAGCCTTCCTCCCTGAGTGGGCGACTGTCGGCCTAAATTACAGCTGCAGCTAGTTTTTTTAAAACATTTTTTTTTCCCAAACTGAGGTGTGCTTCTGCAGGAGAGTCGTGCTTCCGGGCTAAAAACAAAACCTGGCAATTGTGTAGTCTCAAGAGAGAAGGAGAAGTGGTGGTGTGACGGCATGCTGATTTACCAGGTGAAACACGGAGAACAGCTCATCCATGTGATGACGCTACTGCCGTGTCCTGCAGCTAAGCCTCAGAAGCGCCTGAGGAGAAACGCATGTTGAGAAATGTTATCTTAAACCAAATTCTTAAAAGTTTAAAATAAGACTGAAGAAGAGTAAAAAAGGAGTTGAGAGAATAACCTTCAAACGCGCTACCATAAAATACATTAAAACTAATTTGGGCAATTTTCGTGGAAAGAAGCTTTCCAGCTACAAAGGGAACTCTTTAGTGAATGCATTGTGACTCTCATTCAGCGAGTGAAAAATGCTCTGGGAAAGTACCAGATAATGAGCAACAAGCACAAAAAGAAACACTTTTGTCATATTTTTGTGCATTCTCAAATATAAACTCTGAGCTGTAGGAATTTAATAACAGAGAGGCATTTACTGTGACACAAAAAGAACACAGGACAGTCTCTTTATGAGGTGAAACTTTCAAATTGTGTAATGAGATCTTTGTGACTACATCGTGACTCTACACGATGTAGAGTCACGATGTTTTAATTTTATTTTAAACTTTGCACTCTTTAGGACTGCAGTACCTCCATTCTGGTCACATACACTATGAGCGTATATAAAGTCCTCACTTAAAGTAAAGTAATGCACCTTTATACCGACATTTAATTTTTACTTTCTTGCATGCATTCTTGCTTCTTTTTACTTGATTTTTCTGAGTGCAAAAACTCACAGGTCAGTCAGCGCTTAATTTCAGATCATTCATTTGGTCCAGTCAGGCAACTCACAGGTTTCCCTGCATTAGTCATCAGTTCTGATGTTTACTTCTGTTATTTTGTATTAAGGCTATAATTGGTGTGAATGTGGTTTCCCAGTATTTGTGTGGCTCAGAGCAGTGTTAAGGTTTGGCATGCAACAGGCCACCGTGACCACATGTCGCAGTTAATAACTGCTGTTGAAATGCTAATCAGAGCAATGTTCCTGTTGGCGTGCAGCGTGCAGTGCAGTGACCCAGGAACATGACCACTACTACCACTACTAATTATTTGTACAAAAAAAATTATAAGTTAGTTATACAAAGTTATACGGATGTAAAAAGGAAATTAAACCTTTTATCAGTTACTAACATTTTACCTATAATATCATATCAGGATGTAATAAAAAAATAAGGCAGACCTTAGCAGGTCTTACAATTAGGTAAAGACAACCTGAAATAAGCAATAACAAATGACATATTACATCATCCATCCATCCACCCATCCATCCTCTTCTGCTTATCCCGTTCAGAGTCGTGGGGGAGCTGGATCCTATCCCAGCTATCATAGGGCGAGAGGCAGAGTACACCCTGTACAGATCGCCAGCCTGTCACAGGGCTAACACAGACAGACAGACAACCATTCACACTCACATTCACACTCATGGGCAATTTAGAATCACCAATTAACCTAACCTCAGTAAGTGCATGTCTCTGGACTGTGGGAGGAAACCGAGTACCCGGAGAAACCCACGCAGACACGGGGAGAACATGCAAACTCCACACAGAAAGGCCCGGGCCAAGGTGGATTCAAACCCAGACCTTAATTATTTAGTCACCAAAAATAAAACCAAACTACAGAAGCAGTGTGACAAACTAAGTACACCCTTAGTGCATCTACAGGAGTTAAGAGGTTCAGTACCAGACAGATGCTGCAAATCAGGTGCACTTGAATAAATGATCATCAGCAACTCTGACCGTCTCTATAAAAGCAAAAGCTCTGGCAGTTTGCTGATCTGGAGCATTCAGGTATATGTTAACACAATGCCTCGTTGTTGTGTTATTATCAGCAATGATTTTAGATGTACAACCATTGCTGCCTTTATATCTGGGAAAGGTTATAAGGCCATACTGATATGTAAAGGCTTAGAAGTAAAATGGAGTACACTCTATTAAGGTCATGTGACGTATCCGGTAGTTGCATTACTCAATCTAAATGTTGCTCACATGAAACTTATCTGAACTCATCATCACAAATTCACCTTCTTTAAAGTAATGCAAAACCTACTTACTGTATTTTACAGAGCAGAAACAACAGCAGTCCACCGAGGGCCCCTGCCAGCTGTATTCATGGCCTACATCTTGGTGATAAAGAGGGACTGGTCACAGAGACTGTAGAGTGGACACTCAGGAGCCACAAAGACCTTGAGGAACAGCCACTGTATGAGTAACAGCTCAGCCAGCAGGCTCATTTCCTCAGCTTTAAATATTCAAAAAGGTTATCCCTGCTGAGCGAACACAGCGTCTACTTCATCGCGACATGCAGGTGAGCTCAAGGTAGATGAGTGTTGCATCAGCATCCACCATGCTTTTATCAATGGGTGCTCTTTAAGCAATGGTGTAGCTGCCTTTAATCTGTGCAACACCAAGGACACCCACAGACTCTGCCGACTATTGAGCCAGTGCTGTCATACTGTCTAGTACTTCCAGAACCAACTGTGTCTGAGAACCCCAAAGGCATAAATATTCCAATATTTGTGGGCTCACTCGTTCTTTCATTCCCAGGTTCTGAAGCCATCACAGCTTCAAACAGTGGCTCAGACCAAAGACCATGCAGTACAATGATTCAGTGTAGATGCAAAAAAAAAAAAAATGTATAGAACTTTTTAGAAAACATCATGCTATTTGACTATTTTCCCAACACATAGTCAAGGCATTCTAATTTTACATCCCTTTACACAAAATCCTCATGAACTGTAATGACACTTCCCCAAGGGAGATAATCTATGCATAATGAAGCAAGCAGAAATTCATCAATCACCATTAACCAGCAACTTGAAACATGCCAGCCATGAATGAATGGACTTCTGAATTCTCTTTTAATCCACTGATTTTATTTAGCGTAATTGCCTAAGATTATCTTTCACATTTTGACAAATGGCTTAATAAACGAGTTAAAAGGAGACAAAAGAGCAAAGCTGGTAAACAAACAGCTTGTGTGGCTCTGCTGTGATGTTCTGCGAGCAAAGGTGGACTTACCACAGAATTCATTCTTTTAATAGAAATGTAGAAAAACAGTGAAATGAAAGAAAAAAAACAGCTACTTGTAGATAGAAGAGGATTACTTCAGGGGGAAAACAGCCAACATAAACATCAGACGGGGAAATGACAGGTCAGTAGAGGTGTATGGGTAAATAGATGTGTGTGTGTGTGTGTGTGTGTGTGTGAGAGAGAGAGAGCAAGAGAAAGTGTGATGGTGTTTAAGGCAGGAAAGGTGTGATTTACAATAACCTTTAGTTGGCAAGGTAACAGAGGTTGTCTCGGTGCTATAAAGGCCCCTTGAGGCCAAATCATAAATCTGAGAGTAGAAAATACAGCCTGACAATTTACTGCCCTTCAAGTGCCTAATAACTAATTTTGATCCCTTTGAACTTCAGTACTAGGACCTGTCACAGTCCCATAGCCTTTCATTACAGCACTGGCTTTCAACCTTTAACCTCCAAATTCCACGAGAATCTATAAGCTGAGTATGACTAAAATTTGTGAAAATTTGCTCCTTCAAAAGGAAATATGTGGATGAGTCTCAATACAAATTCAACATAACAGAGCTTTTTTTTTAAACACCAGCCATTTTTGACATATAATACTATGTTTAAACAGGTGCTACTAATCACATCTTTTAAAAGTAGTGTATTATGCTCATTTCCAGCTCCATATTTTTATTCATGGACTGTTTTTTTTTTTTTTAAAGTTCAGTATTTGTCTCTTTGCAGCTCGCCATCCATCCATTTTCTGGAGTCTGGTTTAGCTCCTTTTATGTCATGTCTGGCAATTTTCACAATCGGAATGATTATCTGAATGTGCGCTGATGTACCAAACATATTTATTTTTACAAAAACAGCTCTATAAGTTTCCTATAGGCTATTCTTGTTAATGTTTATATTTTTATTTAGTTATTTAGTTATTCATGCCAGAGCTGACAGGCATTAAGGAAGGGGATAGGAAAGAGTGGAAAGAAAAGAAAAAAAAACAAAAAGAAAAAAGAAAAAAGAAAAAGAAAAAGAAAAAAATAAATAAATAAATAAAAGGTGGGGGGAGTGAGACAAAGGGGAGAAAAGGGAAAAATATAATCCATAAAAGTAGATATACATACATATCTATATATATATACACACACACACACACACCGCAAACAGCAAGATTGTGTGCAATGTGTGTGTGTATGTGTCTCTGTTATGGAATGTACTCAATAATGAGGGCACGAAACTGCACCCATGCCCCCCGCGATCCAGAGGCAAATAGGAAAGGACCCAGGAGACCCGGGCCATCCACAGCCCACCAGGAGCTCAGAAGATCCGAGGCCGCACGTCCCGATGGCAACCGCACCTCACCCCAGAGGAAGAAGGGGGGGGACCCCAGACAGAGCACCCACGGCCAAAGGGCATGAGTCCAGAGAGCCAGAGGCAATGAGCAGCCCACCCCCCCTGCAGGTCGGCATTCCCAGCACAAGCCGAGCATGCAGCCCCGAGGCCCCAAGCGCCCGAGAACAGCCCAACACCCGGCAGACCCCCCCCCCCAGCGCCAAGGCGGCCCAAGCCACCCCCAGGCCACAGCCGCCAAGGGAGCGGGTCAAAAACCACGCCAAGACATCCGGTCACGCATCCCGGGACCCATGGGCGCCCACACCCCAGGGGCAGCAGCGACGGCCAGCGGGGAGCAGCGCGGAGGTGCAGGGAGGGGCAACCCCAGCCCCTCCACAATCGCGTCCCACAGGTGCCAAGGCTCAGCAAGCCACAGACCCAGGCCCAACTGTCCACTCACATACACACATCCACATACACACAGCCATTTTTTTTTCCTGATTGGCTGCCCACTGTAAACAGAAGATTTGAACAGCAGGTGGGCGGGGCTGTTGTGAGATGGCCATATTAGGAATATCTGCTCTTACTGACCAAGCTAAGAGTGGAGAAACTGAAGCCTGAAGGTTTTTTGTTCATGAGCATATACCACTCTAAGATATCTATATGAAAAAAAAATACTGAACAGGTGATTTATAAAACTTGCCAATGTGAAAAAGGCTTATGCAAGTTATGGTTTATGCAACTTATGCTGACCTGAAGTAATTCTATTTTATTTTTTATTTCTGCAGAATCAGTATATCACTTCTTAAAAACATGATTATAGAACTGGATTTAAGTGATGTTGCATTTTATTTACTTTTTATTGTCTTTTTATCCATTTTCCATGCCTTTTTTTCTTTTTTCTGTTGCTGCTTTTATGCTTTTTTTGGCATTTATTATTTATACAGCCTTATGGTTTCTGTTTACATTTATTATGCTTTTGTTTGTCTCTCAAAGGACTTTGTAAACCCTTTTGCTAAAGATGAAATAGAAAGAAATTACTGAAACTGCATTAGAAAATAAAATATCTAGTTAGCTGATAAAAAGTCAAAGGTACCTCTAGTTGCAAAAGGACTTCCAATTGTATAGAAGTCTATGGGAAACTGACCCTCAGCTCCCCTGCTCTGTGATCTCAGGAAAAATTTTCCTGATTTCTCTATGAGCTCAATTACTAGCTTTAGGTCATATTGAATAAAACATGAAATTAATTTTGTAAATCATGGTCATTATTAGAGTCAAAGCATTATCCAGGATATGGTCACTGACTAATGACTCCCTAACCAGTTGGGGAGTGATTGTTCCCAAGTGACCGGAGGTTGCCAGGGGGTCACTGACTGGTTTTCAGGCCTTTGTGACTGATGTCTGACTCAACAAGAAGGCAGATAAGTCCCCTTTCCAGCCACGTACTTTCTGCACACTGCTGACTGCTTGAATGGTCATTATGTCTGAGGAGACATCACAGTTTAATAAGCACTGGACATTCAATCTCTATCTTCTTGTCTCAAAGACATTAAATCAATAGGAATAAGCGTTACAGTCAGATATCAAAAGCAATCAGGTGCTCCGTAAAAACGATGCAAACTCTTCTTACACACAAGAGAACCAGAAATTCCGTGAGTGCATACTGTGTGCACGTGTCTGGGAATTTCTGTCTGTCTACAGAAAGCAAGGTCAAAGTAAAGCAGCAACGAGCCAAATGACAAGTTTATTTGGCTTTCATATGGATGAGGCTATGAAAGAAAGCATCCAAGAGACATCTCTTCTCCAATATGTACACGTCGGACTTGACACGTTCGGCCCCAGTGTATGGTACAGTGATAAATTGATGCCACTGCAATGCATGGTGATACTGTGCCCATATTAAAAAGGTCAAGGAGGGGGAGAGCATTTTATTACCCGATGAGAATGCCTACTCTCTGATTCCCACATGTAATGTTCTAGCTAGTCTTCTCATTTGCAGCCAATAACATCGGGCATCCAGGCAGCAACAAAACTGCATACGGCTATGAAACACCCAAACAAGCATGGCCCGAAATGTCACAGCATCTATCACGTATTACACATAGCATGAAGAACGCTCAGAAAGCTGTTTTGTTTGTCAGGCAAACAAAACAGCAGCAGGCCGACTCATTCGTGTTCTCTGTTCATTAAGCAGGAGATGATTCACATGGCTGGTGACCCTGTGTCATCTTACTTTAGCTTAGCTGCAAAATAGGATTTCTATGGGGAGCTGCAACTAATATTTATTATTTTCACCTTCAAATAACCCTCTGAGTCTAAAGTTGTTGTTGTTTTTTCCCCTTTAAGACACCTACAAACACTCTTATAGGCTTAGAGAATATTTCTGACATGATCATTTTTGGGTTGATTTTCTTTGCTTGTTTCGCTGTTCAAAAATGCTCATCTGAGCTCATGTGAGCAGTACATGGATGAGGAAAAGCGCCTTTTAGCATTAGCAACAATGTTAAAGGGCACATTTTTACTGATTTTTCTCACATATCACTCATGCTTTTCCTGATTCTTTTTACAATAAATTGGCTGTTTTGACTTGGCACTAAAGTCACTATTTGGCACCATGTTGTCATAAATTAGTAACCTTGAGCTATGGGGGTTTGCTGGATAGGTATTCCATTTTAAATTTGGGGTTTTGGCTATTTGTTTTTTTAATGTAAAAATAATAAAATAAAATAATAAAATTTGACATAAAACTGATGCAAAGACAACAGTTAGCTTTAACAAAAGGGATAAAAAGGCTAAATCTTACTATAATACACAACATTTCTAGCTGTACTTCTTGACCCACAAATTCCTCTTAGATCAAGCTAGAGCAACCAAACTTGGCACAGGGGTACCTCTTGGGCTTATGAAGGTTGTTATCCATACCAGATATTAAGTTATTATGTTACCTAGCAAACCCCTAACAGTGGTCTAAAATGGCTTGTTTTATTGTGATTTATGCACCAATAACACCTTAGAAAAGCATGCTATTTTTTTAATTTCATGACAATAACATCTAATTTATACTCACAAAAGTTGGATTATGCCTGCTATGTTATGACACCATCATGTTGCCTAGCAACTCTCTAGCAATGGGCTAAAATGACACATTTTTTTGGCCTTTTTGGATGTACAGCACCTTATGAAAGCATCCTGTTTTTTGGTTGTTTTTTTTTTACTTCATGACAACAACATCTCATTTATGTCCACAAAAGTTGAATTATGCATGCCCAGCAACCACCCAGCAATGGACTAAAATAATTTTTTCCACCCCTATTTTTTTTCTTTTGTCAGTATGATCAAATATATCTGTTTGCCACCAGCACAAACAGGCCAAACAATAATGTAGCATGGGCTTGTACTAGTTTGATAAATATCAGAGAAAATAGGACTGTATAAGCATAATCTTTTTATTAGGGCTATACCCAACTCTTTTTTTTTTTTATTAGTGAATAACATGCCTATTTGTTTTTAATTAATTTTTCATGACCTGTACAAATTTGTAGCCAATTATTAAAAATTTTAAAAAGATCTAATACTCAGAATCTATTATTTAAAAAAGTAGTCACCAAATTTACATAATAGGTACAAAAATGAACAACACTGGGCTCCACAGATAAGAGACACTTGGGAGAATATTGAAATTCACTAATTTACCAGGACAGAGTGAGATTTGAAAACACTTGAGCAAAAGTTGCTATTTTTACTTAATCCTAACCCAAAGGGTTAACAATAACAACCCAGCCCAGTAATAACAGCCCAGCAACAATGAATCACAATGCTTATGTTATTTAACCTAAAAGTTCTCAGCTCCAACTCTAATGAATTTAACAGAACTAAAACACAACAAGTCCTCCATCTATTCATTCAGACATGGAAGTACGAAACTGTCTCCTTTTGAAGGTTGCTGTTTCATAAACAGACATGGGGACATTCACTGTTGATTTAAAAAGAGCCTAAACCAACCAAGTAGTAACATTTAAGAAGGTGAAAACAGAAACTATTTGCTATTTTAGATCGATAGAGGAGCTGAAAGATCAACTGTTGATCCACTGAAATAAAGCCATGTTCCTTAGTACCAGATGCCCCAAAAATAAGAAATCTATTTGAATGGAATCACACTGCTAATGCAATTATATGACAGGAGCATGGACATTACTGAGATGAATGACACAGAACATGAGCTTCAGTGCAGTAAATCAAAGTCCAGTTGCCAGATAAGCACGGCAATTTTAGTTCGTCGGATACCAACTGAGCAACAGAGCGATTGGGTGTGGGCGAGATGCCACATTTGAAAAATTCATCGGAGAAGTGGTGAGATTTGCAAAGATTACAGTAGGCAGAGAGGGTGGGCTTTTGGAGTACTGATGATTCAATCCCTGTCCATGTAGATAACATCCATGGCAACAAAATGTGGTCCGTGCATCAAAGGAGCACACCGTCTAATGGAGCACACCGACACCAACAAAATTGGTCAGATAAAGAAAATCCAAAGCCACATGGCAGGAACTTTAAGACTGTGTGAAGATGCTTCCAACAGAATCAAACACTGTCTTGAAGAAGCTCTGCAATTAGTGTTACATTTGAAGCACAGCCAAAGAGAAGTGAATCCCTATCAGATTAGTAGCCAGCAAATGCAGTACACCTCATTTAAATGTTTTTTTTTTTCCATTTAACCTTTAGTTATACAGGTCATATTGCTGATTTGTACTATTTTGACCCTGTGACATTTCCCTGGCTCCTCTTGGTCTGTGCCCTGGGTGTTTTTTTCTAAGTAGATGGCTGAAAAGCTATCCCCAAGGACCTCTGAGCACACTGACCTGAACCTTGGCTTCATTTATTACAGATCACTAAAAGGAACCCATTCAGAACTGAGAAATCCTTGGCCATAAGCTATAATAGGGCAAAGATATTGTACACCATGCAGCTAAAGAAGAAGAAGACAGTATCTTTTTCTTTTCTTTCTTTCTTTTTTTTTTTTTTAAATAAAATGACTAAAGTGCTGCACAGACAGAAAAAGTTTGAAATGCTTCAGTACAGCTCTCAACTGGGATTTACTTATTATGTATGCAAGTTAAGAGTCATCCATTAACACATTTACAACTATCTGAGGAGACCAAAGAGGCAAGGTGATTATAATCTGTGATGTAAGTTAATGGTGAACTATAAAAAATGTAAGTGTTAGTCTTTGTGTCTGTTTAGTCATATATAACTCATTAAAACTAAATGGCTTTTAAATATCAAACAGCACGAGCAAGCTATTACTGGTTCAGCATTCTTACCAGAGGATATGGTGATTTATAACTGACTGGACAGTGAAAAAAACATAATAGAGATGTGTCCTCCAAACCGACTGATTGGTTGATTGGTTGACAAACTATGATCTGGGCAAATTCTCTTTGATTGGACAATTGCTGGTGTTACTTTTGAAAGGAGAAAAGTGTTACAGTGACACAACTTCAGGATTAACCCATTATTTTTGGCAACAGTAGAAAGACCACCTATGAAAAACCCTTGAATTCCCCCAATCCAATAGAGACTGATCAGCCAAGAAATTAACTCTCATTAGATTTGCTGAATTATATTTTAGGCTAAGCATGCAGAACAGGTACAGTATATATCAATACATTTGGTAAAATAATACAATAATGTACAGATCCTACATCCCTTCCCCAGTAGTAATGAGTCAGGTCATCCATCGAGTAGCCATGCGGAAAGCTTTGGTGCTTGTGAGCAGAATTTTAGTGAGTTTTAGTGAGTTTCAGTGCCACTTAATGAGCAGTTGGTGAGTGGATCATGCAAACTCTAGGTGACCATGGAAAAATCTGCTAGCAACCAGAGCAGTCACAATGAGGTTTGAGGTGCAGCACCGTCTTGGTAATCGGTTTCATGTAGCGCCTTAGTAGACTTGGCTTTGAGACTGTGTTTTCTACTTGAATTTTTGTGTCTATGCCTCTGGATAAGCCACACAATACATTTTCAAAACTTTCAGAAGCTATTTTATTTCAGTATTGGTTCCAACGAAGGGTGGCGTGATGATGGGAGTAAAATAGACAGCCTTTCAGCGAGAGAGCAGCTAATTTACACCAAAGGATGATGAGAAGCTAAAGCTCTGTGCCACAGAGTAAACTTCAATAACCTTACCTATATTTACCAAGTCAATGTTACTGATAACCAATTTTACCTTACCAAACTTGAACAGAATAGAATAGAAAAAAAACATAATAAAAGTATACTGGGCATATGTTCTACCAAACTGCTGAGCTTAGCAAATGTAGATGTAATGGGCAGCTTTATAGAGGCCTGTTGGCTTTAAGGTCATCAGTAAAACCATCTGATATAAAATTTCATCTCTTTTTTTCCACTCTTGTCTTCTCTAATCATCTGAGCTGTGTTGGTACAGGCCGTGTTATCGCTCTCCTCCAGCCCTCTCTCGTGCACCATCTTATGGATACTTAACTGGGACACAGATCACCGGGTTCCTACATAAATTATATGGACTCGAATAAAAATCAGTGATGGACGTGTGGCATGATGATATCCAAGGTGCCCCTTGGGCTCTCAGTGAGGCAGGGTCTGACTGAGGTTGGTTCAAACACCGATGCAGAAATAGCCATTCATATAATCCCCAAATACTCGTGTATCATCCATGCTGTTGTGTAGCGGTAATGCTGGCTTTTAAAGGTCAAACCACTCAGGGTAGTGGTTTTGTCATGCTGATACACATTATAAAACACTACAAACAGAAGTAAAAATACATAAATGTATATTTAATGACTTTTTCACTTAGACAAGTACTTGAATTGTAGTAGTGACGAGAAAACGAGCCATCTTCTTATTCATACACAAACGACAATATTTCCTTCCTCTTTCTCTCCGTCTCTCTGCAGGTACACACTGAAAGTCAAATGGCCTCTGGTGATGTTCAAAATGAATTAATGTTGAAGGTCTGGTGCTGTGAATCTCTGGCATTTTGTAAAAGGTCTGTAGCACGAAGGAGACCACCTGGAGAGTCAGCTTGCATTCAGGAAACGGCATTCACTGGAGCGCACACCGATCCACACTATTCTTTCCCTCTGTATAGAAACAAACAGTTGTTTGGGACATTTAAAGTTCACACTTGTGGGTGATTCTGTGCGTTTACAGAACAGACCAAGCTCAGTGGTCAGCGCACTTTTTCTTCAATGCAGCTGCAGCAGCAGGGAAAGAGCATCTAGCGGAGTGGAATTAACACTGACTGAGGCAGAAAGGGATGATAATGCTGTTTACTGGCAGGCAGGCAAGTAGAGGTGCTGAAATAAGGAATAGTCGATGGATCAAGGTAGCATACAGCAAAAACACCCTGACCGTGAACACGCAACGGCGGCTCCATGCTGACTGCATATATTACCATCTGAGCAATGTCTCAACAGTGTGATCACATTTGTTAGAGCTATAAAGTGACTGCCACTGGTTCCAGCAGGGGTCGTGATAATGGGCAATAATAAAATACTTTACGCTCTGAATTTGAAATGAGTTGCAGTGATGAGACAACTTTCCTTTGCCTGGTCTGCACTGATTGTGAGAGCTGGTGAGGTGATTGGAGAAAAGGGGGAAGGGAAACCATGTGTGTACGCACGCGCACACACTCACACTCACACACAGTGACACAGTGGGTGCAGAGACCAAACAGACTGTCCTTGGGAGGCTAATGTCCCTGAGCTCCTTGGGGGCTCAGATGTTTTTGCTTTGTCCGCTTCCCTGGATTTGGTCCCAGTGCCCCATTACAAGAAGCATCCTTCACACCACAACACAAAGCTCGCGAGCTCCAAAACACAACATCTCCTTCACTTGACAGGTATGTACAGGTGAATTGTCTGTATCTGTTCACTCGGTCCAAGTAACAGACAAAAAACAATCTTCATTTTGTAAAATGTTTTCTTAAGATTTTCTGATGATGATAAGTTAGCCTCATTTCTGGAGCAGCTACAGTTCTGTTAGTGTTTGACAAATGAAGCAACCCTATGCTTGAATGAATCTTAAAAGCAGACATTGAAATCACATTAACCAGGCAATAAAGTGTAAATGGGCACTTCATGAATTTTACATCTAAAATTGAATTTACTTACTGCGGTAGTACTATAATCTGTATATAAATGATGAACAAACCTGCTAGGTTTGACAAGTAAATGCATTCTTTCGAATGGCCACCAGGGGGTGAAAAAAAGACCAACTGTATAGACGTCTGTGACAAAATTACTTTATTACTCACAGATTTATGACTTCAGTGAACACTCCAACTAAGAGTCCATGGTCTCTAACACTAGATTTAAGTCACTACCACATGAGTATGTAGTGGCCCTGCTTTCTCACTTGTGATTGGTTGACTATCTTTTAAGTATAGTAGTACTGCAGTAAGACCATCAAGCTTCCTGCTCTACTGTGACATGAAAATGAAGCAAGTTTAATCAAGTTTTTCTATGAATTTCAAAAAGACTTTGACAAAGGCAGTTGTGTAGAGCATGGGATATCAGAAAGTCTAAACTTTGGCTACAAATCCACTACAAATGGAAAGAAAAAGAAAAATATTCAAATGAAACCGAGAACTCATCCAAATATGTTCCAGTTTCTGCACTGACAAAGAACACCCACGAGTTATTGTTTGCTTGCCGCAGCACTGGCCAGTCTCGGACAAAGCTGTATTGGTGCAGAAGAGAGGATTACTTCACAGCAGTCACACACTCTCTGTCTGTTCTCATACGCCCGACATGCCAACAGAGTGGACTCGCTCTCAGTTTTGGTTCAACTCACAGAGCATTGCAGAGATGCAGGCCTGAGCCTTGAGTTCAGAGCGCAACAACAAACAAGGCCAAGGGATCTACTTACTCAATGCTTTGATGCAGCAAATATGCTTCTTGTTGTACAATAACCTGGGCAGTGAAATTTTTTATGTACTTGATAACATGCATGACAGAATTACTGAAAGTTAAGTTCTGCTAAACAGTGAGCTCTTTATAGTATGCTTGAGCAATTTCAAAGATACATGCCAGTGCAGTGGGGTGATGCCTAAGGCATATACTGCATACAATATGCAGGGCAATGCAATATGCAGTGCAATATATGACCAGAATACGAAAGCACAAAGCATTACAGCATTCTCAGAGAACACAAACAAGTGCAGAGGCTCCCCAGTGGCATCTTAATGTGGAAACAGGGTCACGTCAAGGGTAAAGTAAGGCTGATCTGCTGCAGAAAGCACTGTCGAGGAAAAGCACGACAGCAAAACATGCCTCGGAAATTCATGAGGGGGTGCTCTGCCTACATGCTGACACTTAAGACTCTGGGTGCTGTTTGCATCAAATCTACCGGTATTAAACCTACTGTATGAACTTTTAGTTAAAGACTCACTCTCCCATTACACTGCAAAACACTTGCACAAAGAAAACTGCGAGTCAGCAAGCTGCGTGTATGCTGCATAATTCTACAAACCTTTCCCATTGTTCCACTGCTCCATTGTTCTAAGAACTGCCTTTTCGATCCAGTCCTGCTCTTGCGTGCTTTACACATCTGGCTTTCTTTGGCACATATCAGATTACTGTGCACAGATTTATTTCTAATCATTATCTAATGAGCCATCCATTTGCAATGGTGGGTATTTACACAACTTATACACACCGTCTACATTTTAAATTAAACTTTTGCAGAGGCAGTTTTGCAGTATTGAAAACTTAGATTTGCTTGCGAGCAGCAGTGTTCTTTTTTGCTTTTGTTGGTACATCCTGCCTTACCAGCTGCATCCTGATGCATTAAAAGTATGCATGTATTTTTTTGTTTGTTTGTTTGTTTACTGGTAATATCTGCTAGGGAAATGTGACAGGGAATCCTATTCCATAACTTTTCCCATTCTCACAATACAGCTGACATTCTGAATAAAGCTCATGTTAAATAAATCTTTTATGTAGTAATACATGACTAATTGTTAAATTACTCCACAACGTTGCGTTAAATTCCAAAAGGCCAAACAAATGTGACGGCAGAAACTGGCCAGTCCTGCGTTGCTGCTGGCTCCATCCTTCGCACCAATCCGCTCCCTGCAGTTCTTGGAGGCTGCAGCATTGCCAGATCAAGATGCGCCATGTGGAGCGAACCCTGCTGGGATGAAGTGTTGCCAGATATGTGTCTGAATTCTCATGGGTCACTGGTGTTGTCAGATTTGTGTCAGAAATCTCTGGCATTCGAGGGCTGCCAACTTTCCCTCAAAAACTCGACAGGGACTGGGGCTGCCAGCTCTTTCTCAGTGTGCCGGCATTACGTACTTAACACATATGCAACAAGCTCTCTCGTGTGCTCTTGGGTTGCCAGATGCTAGATGTATGTCACAGTAGTGCCCCACACACTGTGAGCTTCTGAAGTAACAGCAAACAGCTCCAAAGATATGGCATTACTTGATCTGGTCAAATAATGTCAAAGCTTTATGTTTTTATGACTTTCACAACAGATATTTTCAATATTGATACAATCCAGTTCCTATAAACTGCAGTAATGTAATTCAGGATCATTCAAAGTACTTAAACAATAAGTGATTTGGTTATTCTCTTGTTCTGAGATTTACTCTCTAAAGTATAATTGCAAAATTGAATCCTGCCTGCAACATAATGAATGATTTTATACTTGCAGAAAAAAAAAATCAGATTTCATTTTACAGCCAGGAAGGTTTGTAAGCGGTTTGTTTTAAAAGCCGTGACATTAATCGTGACAAACCAAGTTAAAAACTTTTTTTTGGGCTATGCAGTTAGCAGAAATTTATGGCTTGGAAAGATGTGTGCTGCAGGCTTTGTGTCTTGTTTTAAAAAGGCAGTGCACCCCTTTTCTTTACAGCGGCATGCTTTTGCATCTCTCCATGAGCTCAGTCTCACTCCCTGAAAGGCTTTGGCAGCTTACAATTTCAAATAACTGAAAGAAAATTAAAAGCTTGAGTTATTGTGTTAAAAAATATGATCTCGATATTGGGGAAAATAAAATCTTGGCATAATAATGCAAACCTAATTTTTTTCCTTTCAGATTTCTTTGGTTTTCTTGCTGATGTTTGGGAACATCTGTCCCACAGATTTAATATACACATTCTGACGCTGGTTACAATTTAGAATAAAGGCTAGGCGCTCACACTGTTGAAGCTTTTCTTCTAAGCTAAGAGTCAGTGGTTTAAAGGATATTTTGAAATAAATATTAAGCTTCACTTTTTTATTATTATTTGGCACATGCTGTTTTGTTCTACATCTAGGATGTGTAAAAATAGAAAGTAAACACAATATCAGTGCAATTTAAGCAGATGGTTTCAGAAAAAATGCTGTCATGGGGAAAACAACGCTGCATGTTGGCACAAGTCTCACAGGTGTAGTTTCTGTTCGGTTTTATTTCCTTAAAAAATAACCACGAAATTTATAAACACGCAACACTTCCATTCACTTTGTAGAAATACAACACAAAGCAAACACACGACGGCTTGATATAAGAAATAAAAACATCTACAAAAAGCCATTGGTAATCAGGCAAGGGAGAAGAAACAGTTACCGACTGTGCATTAGAATGGACTGACCTTGAGCAACTTTATTTTTCTTTAAGTCAAAGAAGGAAAACTTGGAGGATGTAAACTTATATCCCTGCCAGTCTGAATAAACATCATCCAACCTCTGTAAAGAACACGGGATAATTTCACTTCTGCTCACAGAAAACTGGGCTGCTGCAAGGTGAACAGTTGGAAAGCAGCCACAACATAAACGCTGTACCAACAGCTCAACTGCAGGGGCTCTTAATCTGCCACTGAGGTCTATTACACTGTTATAGAATCTAGATGTTTGAATTTCAAAGTGCTTATAACTTCCGCACTTGCAGCTTCCCATAAGGTGAGGATTTCCTGTGTTACTTTCACAGTTTTGTTCATTTATTATAACAGTTTAATCTTTTAGGATATTATAACACATATAAAAATGAATGTTATAATTTTGCTGTTTTATCTGACAAACAGTGTAGGATTAAATATACTTTCAATTTACTTTCAAATGTGAGCAAAGAACATCACTAAATCAACATCTGAAAAGATGTTTTGGGGCATTTTTATTTTAAATAAATATAGCCACTGGCAGGGCTGTGCCTTATTACATCAGCCGCAATTACACCAGCCTAAATGTGTCACATCACAATATTACTGCTATAGCAGCGCCACACCTTTAGGTCTTGTAGTGCGCACAACAACGAGAGAAGCCCAGGCATGTCTGAGAGTGAGAGCTGCTGTGTCAGCCTCTGATGACAAATTAGTAGGTAAAAAGGGAGCGACTTCAACAACCTCCAACAAAGCACGGTACTTTGCAAAATATGCAAGAAAACTGTTCCCACTAAAGGTGGAACTGACAAAAGTTGTTTCTCCACTTGAGAAGCGATACTAGCAGCTGGTGACCCAAATGTAAACAAATGACTCAGCCAAGCGTCACTGGAGCACTTGCTGCTTATACTTGCTAGTTACACTCCATGTGATAGGAAGAGCATATGGTGGATGGGAATTACTGATGCACTTTCATAGAGGAAAATTAGGGCGTTAAGGAGTGGTTTAACATCCCAGGTAGAATTTTATTTTTATAGCTCTTATTTTGCATAATAAAGAGTTACAAGGTTAAGTTACTGTTGAACTAAAGTGGTAGAGTAATGTTATACTTAAAATTTCCAGGGAAAACACTACTTAGGCTGTTTTCATGCTTACATTTGACTTATGCTGTGTTTCTGGATATATATTAGTACTGTAACGCTGCTGCTGGCACCTTGTTTTATTAGATTCACACCAGTGACAACTGCTCATTGGGAAAGGATGAAAATACTGCTACCTGCAAGCATTGATAAAACGTTCTGTATTTTTTCCTGTCTTGTCAAAAATATAATTATCATATAATTTGGAGTCTACACTGCCCAAAAAGGGGGAAAAAAAAAAAACACACAATAAAATCTTAGGTTATATATAAAAGATTGACATAGCCACCATGACTTTGAAAATGTTGAATCTTACCAAGAAAAAGAAGACAAACTCATACTGCAGAGACCTGTCAATCGCAAGGTGGCCATGCCCTAAACTGAACCCTGCGTTATTGTTTTACTCTAGATGGGACCATAACTTACAAAATAAACATCATCTTGTATTCACAAAAGTTTGAAACTTTACTCTCAGAAAATAAAACACCTTATTGCAATAATGACGTATCACTGGGTGATAACATAGCTGGACTGTGTAACATTTTTCTAGCCTTGCTGACCACTCAGACCTTTATCCATCTGATATCTGCACATACAGCCAACGACTAAACCTGTAGACTTTCTGCTGTAAGGCTGTTCTTAAGCCTGACAACAAGATCCCAGAAGAGGTTCAGGCATCTTATCACCTTCAAATCACCTTCAAACCATTTAAACTACCATATGTTTAAGTTTTGGGTTTTTTTGCCCATTAATGTCAAAAACTAGTCTATCACAGCTTTTATCATCTGCTCGTTCCATAAAGCTCTTTCAGTGATATATGTTTTAACTAGAAATTCATTTTTGTTTTGGGTTACACACACACATGGCCTAATTTTTTTCTTTCAAATATCTTTAGTGAAAATAAAACATACTAGGCATTCATTTGTATTATTTGTATTTGTATTTGTGTTCAGCGGGAAAAGGCGTATCCTTCTGTATACGCTGTCATCACTGGGGCACATCTGCATCCACAGCCACAGCAGCACGTCTATGCTAATCAGTTGGCGTGATCTGCTATGAGTTTGGCTCCAACCCGACAGGGAATCCTAGCCTACAAAAGCTGCTATTTATATCCCCTCTTAGTTCTCCCCCTGCTTGTCCTTTTCATTAACACTGGTGTAGGCTTTCCCAGACAAAAGCCCTTAATTAAAACTGGAATCTCAGAATGCTATAAGCAGCCCAGACATATTACAAGCCTTTGCATTGTGTAATCTGCAAGACCTCAGTCGTGAGAAGGTTAAAGAGAAGGAGGCTATCTGAAATTACTTTGAACCTATAGCATGTGAGTAGGGCCACCATCAATGATTCATTAGCAGAAGATGTGCCAGCATAAGCATTGAATACAGAAAAGCAGGCTTTCAGGCTGACTCATTTTTAAGAATTAATAAGAATTCTGCACGCATGTAATCTTCAGCATCTCTGGATTATAATACTTTACAATGCAACATTACGATTATGATGGAGATTAAAACTAGAAAGAGAATAAATAAATAAAAACTTATTGCATTGTTGTGCTCTAGGGATGATCTTCTATATTCCACTGGATGCTGTTTTCATACACACAATATTTTTTACTATATTTAACTGACTGGTGAGCGGAATGAAATCATTCTCTGTTTTTTCCGAGTGAGCTCCCGTCACATGATTATTCTGCAGATTAAAGATGCATTTTTCAATCTGAAACACTTGAATAGCAGATTTTTGATTAGAAGAATTTTTAGAGACAAAAAGAGAAAAAAAATCACAATCAGATGAGACAAGCATTCATTTTTCACTGGCAGGACATGATGGATCACTTTTTTTTTAAATCAAGGCTGCCATCTTCTCTACCTATATGTGCACTGTGGCAACACACATCACCTTGGAAACGAACATCCTACTCCGAACATGGTTACCATAGTAAAGCATGTGCCCTCTCCCATCTGGTGTGCTCCAACTGTTTGTCTTCTGCATGGTGCAGAAGATAAAACTGATTTTTCCCTCCACTGAAAGTCAGTCATTGTTGGAGTCACGTTCTTCAACTTGGGAAATGATTTTACACGAGACACATGCTTGAATTATTTGGAAAATTTATAAAAGGCGGTGTGCTCTGTGTGAGCTCTTTTAAAATATGTGTTTTCAGGAGGGTTCTTACACTTTCTGCGCAGACAAATGCTTTTTTTTTTTTTTTTTTTTAATAAAGCAGCACAGACTGAGGCACAGACTAAAAAGAAAACCTTACATGAAGAACCTTCACAAAGCACACCAAGAAGAAAAGCATTCCTGAATGGGCAACACATCCAACCTTGAGCTATAGCAGCAGAAGGCCATGCCAAGGGCCTCTCTTGTCAGCTAAAAACAGGAAACTGAAGCTACAATTCCCAACTCACTGGGCAAGTCAAGACTGGAAAAATGCTGCCTCGTCTGATGAGTCTTGATTTCTGCGACAACATTCAGTCAGGGTCAGGATGGTGTAAAAACACTGATCCATCCTGCTTTGTATCAACAGTTCAGGCTGGTCGCGGTGTAACGGTGGGGGGAGTTATTATCTTGCCACACTTTGAGCATCTTAGTAGCAACTGAGTATCATTTAAACACCACAGCCTACTGGAGTATTGCTCCTGACCATGTCCATCCCTTCATGACCACACTGTAGTCATCTTCATCTTGATGACTGCTTCAGTGATTTCACTGTGCTCAAATGGCCTCCAGAGTCACCAGAGTCCAACACTGCCCCTTTCGGAAGTGTTGGAACAGGAAGTTCACTTCATGGTTATGCAACCAAAAATCTGCAGCAACTGTGTAACGCTATCATATCAACACAGAGCAAAATCTCTTGAGGAACCTTTCCAGCACCTTGCTGAATCTATGCCTTAAAACACAGAAATTAGTTAGCAATTTTGCACAATTCTGCACAACATAAATATTATGTTTACATTCGCCAGTGTGGCTAAATGAGTTTAAAGAATGTCTGGGTTATTCAGCATCATCACTGCAAACAGGAGCTTAGTATTGGTGCCTTTAAAGTCAGGCGACAGTGGTGTATGCTGTTTATAAAATACTTCTTACAACTGTACTGTGGAAATAATCTTGCTGAAGTAAACGTAACTTCGTTTCCCCTTCAGATTCTATTTTTTAGCAATAATCAAAAACCCCATAGAAAAATCCCATTGAATTCTTGCCCAAAGAACCAACTTCCAGGTTGTCCTGGAAAAACACTCCATCCACGGAGCACTCTGTGGGTCATCCAAATAGTAAGTGCCATGCTGCTGGAGCATCTCTAAGATGAATCATCTTTTTTTTTTTTTTTAAATAAATAAAGCCTTGATCTAGAATGGGTAATAATAACTTCTGGATCACTATAGAAAACACATGCCAGAGAAATGACAGCATCTTTAAGTCATTTCCTTTCTCTGTACTACATTTTTCCAGTCAAGGATGATGCTTCTGACACTGACTCCTTTCTACTCTACTGATCCACGTTCAACATAAAACACAGTGCATTCAATTTGTTTCCTAGGAAACCGTTTTTTTTCTCTCTATTTTCCACCCACGTGTGGCGTGACATGCAGAGACAATATAGGAAAACAGAGCTCAGTATAAGATGAATTTTAAGGCAAAGGAAAGGCTTGCAGCTCTGATAGACAGTGGTGTTATCGCCAAAATAAAAGTTGTACAAAACTTTACCTGTTGGTTTTTTTTTTTTTGGAGGGGGGAGGGTCTCAAACTAAATAAGACCGGAGGTGAGCAAAGATCCTCATCTACTTAAATATTTTATGACAGTATTATCCCTGAATAACCATGTTCTAAAACTGGCTAGTCTGTATGACCCTTCTCCATTCACAGTCATCCAGGAATTTGCTGCTGGTGAGAACATTTGCTATATTTAGAGATGTTTGATCCACAGGAGGAACACTATAATAAGTGGAAATCAGGTAAACTAATACAAGTGCATAACGCGCAGCAAAATTCAAGTTTGATGTGTAAATGAGTCTTGAAACTCTTAATTTCCCAAACCAAATGGAGAGAAGAAAAAAAAGGATAATGCATGTTTCTTTTCCCAAAAGGAAATGCTGTAACTTCTGGTTCAAGATAAAGAGGATTTTTCATCAAAATCATATAATTATCCCAAATTGGCAATTAATTTGCTTCGTTTGCTAAAAATAAGGTTATGACTTAAGTAGACTGAAAAATATTTTCTGTATTACTGTCATGCAATTCTTCTAACAAAGAAAGTGGAAACAAAGAGCTATTTTGTAAAGAATTTAAAACTGCTAATGTACTTACCCAGCTTTCTGACTTGTTTTTTTAATTATTATGTTTTTATCTTCTGAATAATTTGTGTATTCTTTAAATATGTTCTGAGTAGTCAGCTGGCTTTTGCAGTTGGCATCAACTCCAGATCCTCTAAGATGAAAATAAATGATTTATATATTTGGTTATCATGTATGAGAATGGTAAAGGTGATAAGAAAGTGAAGAGAATACTCTCATGTGGCCTCATTGTCATGCAGCAAAACCTTCAGTTGGGTAAAGGATGTGAAATGATACCTCATGATAAACCTGCTTTGGGGTTGAAGTATTAAAAGCAGAGTTGTGGTGTGTATACTTATGTGTACCAGTACTGCTTGCCAAACATTACCTACTAACTGACTGCCTTAGGATAACAGAGTCAGTGAACACTGAAATCCATAAAATCGGACGCACTTTAAATGCACTGTGCTGGAAAGCAGTCATCTACTCATCCCTGCATGCCATGCAGAGAGCAAAACATGCAGCAGGGGAAATGATGTGAGCTACAGTCCAATCTCCTTCTTTCTTTCTACATTGGCAAAGTAAAGGTTAGGATCAGATCCAGGGGTTGTATTAAAGCAGGAAAGGGGGCAAGAAGTACAATGTTGCAGAGACACAGCGGCAAAGTAATGCATCAACTTGATGTTTAGTTCCACGGGGGCTGAGGCGTTCCTATCAGCTGCTGCAGTCACTGAGGTGAGCAGTCAGCAAGCAAGCCCTAAGATATGGCATGATTTCAGCGTGCATACTTAATGCACCCCTGCCAGCAGCCCCCTCAACTGGGGTCAGAAACGTTAGTCCCTAAGACAAAGTAACACTGAAATGTTAATGTTGTCTAATCCAACTTCAGCTCAAGTTTGCATGAAAGCTTTTATAATTAAAAAAAAATAAATCCTGCCATTTTTTAGAGACTGCCTTTACCGCATAGAGATTTACAACCCTTTAATTTGTGGCTATTTAAAGTTTCCTTTTTCATTATCCTGGATTTTAAAGCATCCAAGAAAAGAACCCACATCTAATGATATTCCCACATAGTGCACAGACTCATGAATCTGACATAAAACAATACAGCTCAAAGTTCAATTATATGATTGCAATAAACACTTCAGGGATGTGGTTCTGAGTTAAGTGCAACTTTTTGTTTGTTTGTTATGAACTCTGTGATCCTAAAAAGAACAAAAAAAATCCAGCAAAAACAGGTAACATATTTCAGACATGGAGGGAATAATTCATGAATGTGTAACTATCGAGTATTCGAGTGAAGCTAGATAACTTTAAGATATCCTGAGTATGGTGAATTTGTGTCACTGTACAGGGCTCGAGATAGTGTTTGCTGAGGGTATAAGTCAAGACAGATGCAGGGCTGCTTTCTGTTTGACCTCTTTGTAATCTGATGTTTTTTAGGCAAGCAGACAGAAGAACTGCCCAGAGTTGGCCACTGGAAAGCTTTACTTCTACACTGTTTTTACTTTTTTGACCTGGATGATGTCCATCTTAAACCTCTGAATAAAGAGAAGATTCAGTGATCAGAGTTCTGGATGGAATGAGAAATAACACAATCTTGTCAGTTGTTTTCCTGAATGAATTGAAGTTTAAAAAAAAAAAAGAGCAAGAACACAACGTTTAAAATATAAATATATATATATATATATATATATATATATATATATATACATAAAGTCACCAGCAGCACTCCCTCCAGGATAAAAATCCAACCATGCAGAACCAAGCTGCACTTCCAAATCCAATACTCCAATAGTTTCCTTCCAAAGACAAATCCATTCAAGCTTCACTGGACCTCACTGCAGCACTCAAGGCAAAGCGATAATGAAACTTCTGATAAACACCACAGAGGGTAGAAAGTTCTGAAGCAACTTTTCTCAAAGACGTACTGTTGGAAAGTGTCGACAGATAATTTCCTGGAGGAGCTTCACGCAGCAAACAACTCTTTTCATCTGTGTTCACGAATGCAGAGGCTATTCACAGCGAACACAACAAGCAGCAATGACTCACAGAGCCTGCATTATGGAAATGGAATTCACTGATTGAAATTCAACTTCATTTCAATTCTTTTTAACCTTTTTAAGTATGTCGTCTTTTTTTTTTCCATGACACTGCATTTGATTCAAACAAGTGTGCGGTGACTCAGAGAGGCTTTCGGAGCATCTGTATAATGTTGATTATACAAGATCTCATTATGTGGCTCAACAACTTGCTCTAATAGGCCCCTGTGTTAATTGAGGAGATTCCCAAAAGCATCCTGGAGTCACTGCACTGATACATCACTGACTTATAACTGAGGAAATTATGAAACATCCAAATATTTTGTAAAGCTCGAAGGTTTTTTAATGTATTTCTTAAACCAGCTGCCCTGACAGAAAACTTGAAACAAACTGTAAAATTTACTGACATTACACTTTAACGTTCATATTGTAAAATATAAAAATACAGTCACATTTCTTGCAATTATTACCGGGAATGCCCTGCTGCATTTACAATTGCTGCATGGACTAAATGTGGAAAGCAACCACAGTGGCCTTATTTAAACTTTGGATTATGTGTTAATTAATGCACACTGCAAGCCAAATCCTATTATATATTGACTGGAATATGAAACTCCAGCTTACTGCACTCTAGTTCACTGAACTCCTCCCATTAATCAACAACGGCAGCGATATAGATTTTACACACCCATTTCATCTTTGCATCTTTTTTCTGTCATTAAATCATTAACTAGTGTAATGTTTCACTGCATGATTGACATTTATAAATGCACTGATATAGTCATGTTTAGAGAACTGCAATGCTCTTTAGTATGAGAACAGTCCTGGGATTGATGCTAGGGTAAAGATGAATGATGAATGACTATGAATCCAGCAGTGAGCCTACAATGAACAGAAAATCAAACATATCATTATATATGTAGGACAAAACAAGCCATTATAGATATTTATATTTCGGGGGGGGGGGAATACAGAGCATATGTCCAAAATCTTATGGCTTGACAAGAGTTTATCTCAGGTCCTTCCCACTTCGCATTGCCAGCAGTTGTGTTGCCTATAGTGGCCTGAAGTCACCAAATATCATTCACTTTTTATGGTTTCTGGTCACCACGTCACTGCCAGTATGGATGCAGCTTAAATTAAATGGACAATATGCATGACTACTTGATCGACTCCTGCAGAATATACTTTTTACTTGCTTATAATTTAGCTACAGTTCGTCATCGGGGGGGGGGGCTATTGTGAGCTATTCTACTTTGAGAAAACACACACAAACTGTGTGGAGTCTCCTGGGTGTTTTGCTCAATCTCGATGTCTCTGAGACTTTGCTGCTTATCACAAGTGAGCCCAAACATCAAAGTACAAGTGAGAACTCTCAGCAGTGTATTACCGACAGCTAATACTGCAACCTGATCGTCCTGTAGATGGGTTCACTGATGCATGCAATTGAACTTTGACTTTCATGTCAGATCTCTACTTTACACGAATATTGCAACATAGACAAAAGAAAAACCACTACTCAAAGGATGAATGGAAAAGTGAGAAAATACTTATTGAAAGCTTAAATAGATCATTTATAGAAGCCGAAACAAGAGATAGGAAGGGGACAATAACGGAACCAGTGAGTTTCCCTGGAGATAAGCTTCACATAAAGTTACTTCAAACACCAAAAGATCTTCACAGGTGCAGCAGTGAATCATTCTTAGCTTTGAAGCATCACATTTTCATCGAGTTCAAATGAGCAGTCACAGGATCAAATGAAGGTGGACGGAAGTGAACTGCTGGGAGCAAAACAACTACGACAGGAAACAAAAGTGAAACCTGCTGATGGACGAGTCTTTGTACAATACAGGTATGGAAATAATAAAACCGCAACTGTCAAAACAGAAGCATAGTGGACAGATATATCACAGAGAGGAGAAAGACTGATGGAAAAGAAAGTCGGGTTATTTCATATCTGCTGGATAGCACTCACTTAAAGAACCTGGTTGAGTGTGATTAGAGAGGCCCGTACGGGTCTGCAATTTTCCACCAAGATTAATCAAACAGCCTTTCTGGCCATGACTAGTCTATGGACCCCTGACCAAACACACCCCATCCCCCGTCTGACCTCTGCCCTAGTATGGTTGCTGATTGATGATGCTGCTTACGAGCCTGTATGTTCGAGAAATCCCCAGTCAAGGATTTTTGACAAACGATTTACAGATTTTCATGCCCCTTCCAAAAATGTTGGACATATGACGCTTATTCTACTGAGATAGTTGCAATTTAAACCACTGTCTGGTTTCCAAACTAGTTGTATTACTACTAAATCATTAAACTGAGATTTTAGTTACCAGGGATAAAAAAAAAATAAAATAAAAAAAAAGATACTCCATTCATCAGCAATTTGCTTTAATCATGTTTACATGCCTAAATGCATTGGACTGCTGCCATGTGATTGGCTTATTAGATATTCATGTGAACCAGTGGTTGTGGAGATGGACTGGCTCAAAGTAGATATTAAGAGATATAAAGTGTGTCTGTACAGACTTCTTCATATGGTACAGCAAAGCCCGACGGGGGATAGACTCACGGCAGAGCTATTCAGTTAGACTACAGATCATCAAAACAAGATAAGGATTTGTATGACTACTGAGTAATATGACTTTCTCGTCACTGAACCTACAGTCTCCCACTGCTGAGAAACAGAATTTTCCAATAAATGCTTATTCAGTCACTCTAAAAAATAAAAATTTCTGGTAAACTTCTTAATGACTTTTCACTAGCTGAGGGCTTCAGACTGTACAGGGTTATGTCTCTAGCTGAGTGCCCATTTGATGTGGTTATTAAAACAAGTTATTAAAATGAACTGGCTCCCTTCTTATGAGATTATTCCAAACATGAGCTTGCACATATGTCAAACAGTGTGGGGGGGGAGATGGAGCATTTGTGGATAATCAACTAGCAGAATTACCTGTTTTATACAAGAGAAAAAAAAATCTCATCATATCATGTGCTTTTAAACAAATTGACGAGAAAGAATGACACACCCTGGGGCAACACTGTGGCACAAAGGTTAGGGCTGTCACCTCATAGCCAGAAGGTCCCGGGTTTCAATCCACTGGTCAGTTGCTGTTTCTGTTCTCCCTGTGTTTGTGTGGGTTCTCTCCAGGTACTCTGGCTTCCTCCCACAGCCCAAAGACATGCTCGGTTGGTTAAATTGGCTGTGGATGGGAATGTAAGCATGAATGGTTGTATAGCAACCTGGCCAGGGTGTACATGACAGCTGGAACAGGATAAGATGGAAATGGATGAATGGATGAGACATCCTATTTGTTTATTTGTTTGTCCTCTGAGTATTTTATAGAAAGGCTCTTGCTTATAATTAATTCACTTAGCATTTGATAGTTACTAACCTAACCAACAACCCCTCATTCTAAAGATCCCTCCTCTTTATACTTAATAAATCCATTATGTCACACATCCACTGCAGTTAATATACAGTTTCTCAAACTGTCAGAAGTGCATGTTCTATTCCCATTCAGTGGCAGAAGAACAAATGCAGCACAAGAATGTACCATTATTAATGAATCACTTCCATCCATCCATCAGAGACGCTGAAAAAGTAGCTCGATAAAAAAAAAAAGTAATTTGAGTTCCTTTGAGGTTGAGAACAGATGTAGTACCTAAACTATAACTACTGCTGAATTAGTTAGAGGCATGGCTTCACTTCAAAATGGGGAATTTGACAGATCCCAAGATCTGCCAAACTGTAATCTCAAAACTTTTGGCAATAGTTTGACAAATTAGGCTGTTAAAATTAATCTATATTGATTCATAAACAATGCCTGGTGCACCAAACAGGAAATCTTAGCCTCACATATCTACACTACACCTTTGACTGGCCATCTTGCCCAAAGGCTACCTCATCAGACAATAGCTGCTGGGTTGACATATTGTATAACAATAGATCATATTTATTATGTACAATTAAGGAAGAATAATTTTTTTTGGGGGGGGGGTCTACAAACTTATAAAATCCATATCAAATAAAGTATGGATGTTCAACAACTTACTATCAATAGGCAGCAACTAGGAAGTTAATGCCCCACTAGTTACAGAATATGTGATCATGTAGAATGAGACATTGCTAAGTGCTTAATGAAGACTCAAAAAGAGCCAATATGCTGCTAATATACATGCTAATAAGCAGCAAGATAAAGGCAAATGTGTGTACCTTAATATGAGTTACTGGTGGACATTGAAAATATGACATCAAAAACTATATATCCACATTTTGAAAAATCAAAGCCAAATTATTGTTATACAAACTGCAATTTAAAAGTCATAATAGCCAATTTTTTTTGGGGGGGGGGGTTGCAGGTTTTTTCTAAAATTTTTTAAAAGGGAACAGCAAGATGAAATCTATAAAGCCAGCAACTAGGAAGCAAATGTTCTCCAGACACAAACTACAAAGCCTAAATGGGCTGAAATGAGCAGCTGTGATTGGGCAAGGGTCACTGAACTCTTCAACAGATGGGATCTATTTAGACGTGAATGTGTCTGGTGGTCAGAGTGAGTTCAGACAGAGTGAGATGGAAGCAAAAGTGCCACAAGATTAACTTTGGAACTGAGAGACGGACAATTTGTGATAGCCTTATCACTATTTTTGACAACCTCAGCATTTTAAATTCTACTTTGGTTTTCTCATTTGCATAAAATTCATGCATAGTAAATAGCCACAGTCATTCAAACAGAGATATACCAGACTGTTGGAGGACCAAGAGGAAAAGTTAAGCTTTGGGTTTCTATATACACTGATAAAAAAAAAATTAAGGAACAGTTTGAAAACACATCAGATATCAATGGAAAAAAAATCATGCTGGATATCTATACTGTTATGCACTTGGTAATGTGTTAGGAATGAAAGGTTGCCACATCATTTGATGGAAATGAAAATCATCTACCTGAATTCAAAGACATACCAAAGATCAAAGTGAAACTACAAGGGCACTCAGCAGAGCGCACACCTTGCTCGGTAAAGAATATTTTTTACAAGATCCTGGATCCAGACCACCACCAAAATATAATCCAGTGTTCCCTGTGCCATCCTCAACAACTTCAGAAATTTTCATCAAAATCTATTCATAATATTCAGATTTATCCTGCTAACGGTCAAACCGACAGACAGGCCAATGCGAATGAAAACACAACCTTTCTCCAGGGGTGGAAAAATAATTCAGCTGGCTAGTGTATTTTGCTGAAATTTAATTCCAGCAACTCAAAATGGTACTCGGTTTGTGTGGCCCCCACGTGCTTGCATGCATGCCTGAAACTGCCGTGGCATGCTCCTAATGAGACGATGAATGGGTGCCCTGGAGATTCTCCTCCCATATCTGGACCAGGGCATCACTGAGCTCCTGGACAGTGACAAACCCACCACCAAACTAGTCAATGTTACAGGCAGCATAAGGTTCTTCACATATACACTGCTCAAAAAATTAAAGGGAACACTCAAATAACACATCCTAGATTTGAATGAATGAAATATTCTCATTGAATACTTGGTTCTGTATAAAGTTGAATGTGCTGACAACAAAAATCATCAATGGAAATCAAATTTATTAACCAATAGAGGCCTGGATTTAGAGTCACACACAAAATTAAAGTGGAAAAACACACTACAGGCTGATCCAACTTTGATGTAATGTCCTTAAAACAAGTCAAAATGAGGCTCAGTATTGTGTGTGGCCTCCACGTGCCTGTATGACCTCCCTACAATGCCTGGGCATGCTCCTGATGAGGTGGCAGATGGTCTCCTGAGGGATCTCCTCCCAGACCTGGACTAAAGCATCCGCCAACTCCTGAACAGTCTGTGGTGCAACGTGACGTTGGTGGACGGAGCGAGACATGATGTCCCAGATGTGGTCAATTGGATTCAGGTCTGAGGAACGGGCGGGCCAGTCCATAGCTTCAATGCCTTCACCTTGCAGGAACTGCTGACACACTCCAGCCACATGAGGTCTAGCATTGTCCTGTATTAGGAGGAACCCAGGGCCAACCGCACCAGCATATGGTCTCACAAGGGGTCTGAGGATCTCATCTCGGTACCTAATGGCAGTCATGCTACCTCTGGCGAGCACATGGAGGGCTGTGCGGCCCTCCAAAGAAATGCCACCCCACACCATTACTGACCCACTGCCAAACTGGTCATGCTGAAGGATGTTGCAGGCAGCAGATCGCTCTGCACGGCATCTCCAGACTCTGTCACGTCTGTCATATGTGCTCAGTGTGAACCTGCTTTCATCTGTGAAGAGCACAGGGCGCCAGTGGTGAATTTGTCATTCCTGGTGTTCTCTGGCAAATGCCAAGCGTCCTGCACGGTGTTGGGCTCTGAGCACAACCCCCATCTGTGGACGTCAGGTCCTCATACCATCCTCATGGAGTCGGTTTCTAACCGTTTGTGCAGACACATGCACATTGGTGGCCTGCTGGAGGTCATTTTGCAGGGCTCTGGCAGTGCTCCTCCTGTTCCTCCTTGCACAAAGGTGGAGGTAGCGGTCCTGCTGCTGGGTTGTTGCCCTCCTACGGCCTCCTCCACATCTCCTGGTGTACTGGCCTGTCTCCTGGTAGCACCTCCACCCTCTGGACACTACGCTGACAGACTCAGCAAACCTTCTTGCCACAGCTAGCATTGATGTGCCATCCTGGATGAGCTGCACTGCCTGAGCCACTTGCGTGGGTTGTAGAGTCCGTCTCATGCTACCACGGGTGTGAAAGCACCACCAACATTCAAAAGTGACCAAAACACCAGCCAGAAAGCATAGGTACTGAGAAGTGGTCTCTGGTCCCCACCTGCAGAACCACTCCTTTATTGAGTGTGTCTTGCTAATTGCCAATAATTTCCATCTGTTGTCTATTCCATTTGCACAACAGCATGTGACATTGATTGTCAATCAGTGTTGCTTCCTAAGTGGACAGTTTGATTTCACAGAAGTTTGATTTACTTGGAGTTATATTGTGTTGTTTAAGTGTTCCCTTTATTTTTTTTGAGCAGTGTATTTAAGTTGCAGTACCTCTCCCCCAACTAGCTGCAGCAGATGGTTGCCCCTCCCTGAGCCTGGTACTGCCAGAGGTGTCTTCCTGTTAAAAGGGAATTTTTCCTTCCCAGTGGTGCCAAGTGCTTGCTCATAAGGGGCCATCTGATTGTTGGGGTTTTCTCAATATTACTGTAGGGTCTTTACCTTGCAATATAAAGTGCCTTGAGGCAACTGTTGTTGTGATTTGGTGCTATATGAATTGAACTGAACTGAATTGAAATCTCCAGACCTTTTTACGTCTGTCACATGTACTGAGGGTGAACCTGAGCTCTTCTGTGAAAAGCAGAGGGCGCCAGTGGTGGCCCTGCCAATTCTCGTATTCTATGGCAAATGCCAAGCAGTGAGCACAGGGCTCACAAGAGGATGTTGAGCCCTCAGGCCACCCTCATGATGTCTGTTTCTGATTGTTTGCTCAGAGACAGGCATTCACACCAGTGGCCTGCTGGAGGTCATTTCTGTAGGGCTCTGGCAGTCATCCTGTTCCTCCTTGCACAAAGGAGCAGATACCAGTTCTGCTGATGAGCTAAGGACCGTTTACAACTTCCTGTCTCTTTGAATCTCCTCCATGCTCTTGAGACTGTGCTAGAAGACACAACAAACCTTCTGGCAATGGCACGTATTAGTGTCCCATCCTGTAGAAGTTGTCTCATTGTTATCCCTCTGCTACTTAACTGACTAGGACAAGTAATTTAATTGACTTGATGCTCTAATTAAAAAGTGTTCCCTTAATTTTTTTTGAGCAGTGTCTATTCCTTGGCGTTCACACCAACATTATCTTCAAAGAAAAAAAAAGTAGGAAAACGTGAGCTTTTTTGCTTCAAACCTGACAGTGTCTAACTGCTCCTAAAAAAGCAAAATTGTACTTAAATGTAACACTGGAAGAAATTAGGTGCCATTTAACATTAAAAAAAAAAAATCCTTTTCTGTCCCTGAATGAAAAACCTTAAAAGGAAAGAATGGGTGCAAGTGATTCTTTTGTACTGAAATGTCAAGCTTAAATGCAAAAAAAGATACAAAGTCGAGTACTGTTTAAAAAGCAAACCAAGTTTGACTTAGTCAGAAAATGTGTAAAAGCAATATGATTTTGCCCTTTTGTAGGAACTATCCAGTTTTGCCCCCCAAATTCTTTGATAAAGTGCCATTTGCTGCCAGTGAACAGTTTAATGAAGATAAACAGAAAGCGAAAAGATAACAGCATCACACTGAAAAGAACGGTGCTGAAAAACTGGGTGCAACATCTGTGACAAGGTGCATGCCAAGCATGAAATCAGCATTACGCAAGGATAAAGTAATCACTGTTGCCATGAAAGTGTGAAATCTAATCAGGAAGGGAATAGAGGGAGCAAACCTCACACACACACACACATACACACACACACAGGTGAACTAGACAGGAGTTCAGTGATGGCAAACCATAGCACCGCTCAAATGCTTTAAATGGAGTACAGGGCTCAGTGTTTTGGGGACTACTGGGGTTTTTTAAATTTATTTATTGTTTTAAAGATGACAGGTACAGCAATATTCAGAAAAGCTTTAATGAGGAATGCATACCAACTTAAAGTATATAACACAGACTCTAAATATACCGGTACAGAGCCTCTGGCGGATAGCAGGGTGCCTGCTAATAAATGATGATGTAACATTGAGCTCTTTGCTGTTAACAGTCCTCACATGACAAGAATCGAAATCTGCTTGTGAGAATGGACCCCTGTTAGCAACTCTACAAAAAGGTCTGCGTCAAACTTGGTCAAAGTTTAAAAGCTAAGCGCCTGGGGTTGTGCCCACCTGCTTAAGAGGGTCTTTCTGCTGCCAAATCAGGCCTCACTGTTCCGTTCCATAAAAAATGAATGGCTTTCAGATTGTGTTAAGCACTTTGATGCTGATCATGTGAAAGTAGCTTAAGTTGTCAGTCAGGCACATAGTCCAGAAAATCCTTCACCTTTTTCCCCCGGGGACAAAGCTGAGAAGCTTGCTTTCCATTGTGCAGATAGGATGATCCGCCAAAACTAACTCCATTTGTTTTTAGAAAGTGATGTCAGGAAGCTGTAATAAGGTAAATAACTCCATTAAGGTTGTATTGTGAGCGCATGTGGTATCATAAAAAAATCTAAAAAATGTTTTCCAATGGGGAAAACTGACATGAATGTCCACTTAAAATCAGACAAAAATAGGAGAAAATTTTAGTACAAGTTGGTGAGTTCCTAAGGTCATACACAACAACATGGAAGATAAAAAAAAGAATCTAATGGAACTGAAGAAAATGTTACAAATTCATGTGTTGCAAATACTTTTTTTTTGTCAACATTTAATTTTTAATACAGTCATGAGTTTTACCCATTAATTTTCCTCTACTTAGAGCAATGGACAGGCATGTTTAAGTTGGAGTACTTTATTTAAAGCCAACAAGCTAGGTGGCTGATATGTGTTTACATTTGGCCTTTCTACCCCTATCGTCTTGTCTTTTCTTTTGCTTAAGTAAGTTTCGTAGTCTAGCATCGTTGAAATGGCTGCTAATCAAGAAAAAGGTTGTAGATAAATAATAAATAATAAAAATTGGTTAGCATCTTTGCCTCACAGCAAGGTCATGGGTTCAAATCCACTGGCCAGCCTGGACTTTTCTGTATGGAGTTTGCATTTTTTCCCCTGTGTCTGCATGGATTCTCTCTGGCTCTGGCTTCCTCCCACCTTCTATAGGCATACATATCAGGTTAATTGGTGACTCTAAATTGGCTGTAGGTGCGAATGGCTGTCTGTCTCTGTTTTAACCCTGCAATAAATTAGTGAGAAGTCCAGGGTGCACCTCCCCATTTGTCTAATGACATCTGGGATAGGCTCCAGCCCAAGCACAACTCTGAACTGGATAAGTGAAAGAAAATGGATGTATGGATGCATAAATGTATACATAAGAAAATCTTGGTCCCCCAATACCATGTCTATCCCCCGAAACAATTTACTGGTTGCAGGCTGAGGATATGTGCAAAGCGCATTCCATCTGCTGGCCATTTTAAAAACTAGTATTTTGAGCATATTGCATAATTTTAAACATAGACAGTATAAAACACCGCATTAGCTTCCGGTTCAGAAAAATGAAGCCAATGCGGAAGTGCGGAATTCAGCTACACAAGCAACTTAACTGGCATGGTCTCAAAGTAAAAGACCAGTGAATTAATTAAGCTAGCAGAATAGACTGCATATTTCTTAACCTGCATTCTCCCCAGGTTTTGGCAGACCATGCTCAAATCACCCACAAACACAAACACATCAGGGCGCTCGCAAGTTTCAGAGGTCAAAAACAGCACATGCAGCTCATGTTCCCATGGCTCACTAAAAGCCTGGTCATTAATGTCGACACACTACGTACAACTTACACTTCCACCACCAGCTAACAGAAGATTTATGTGTTGCCGGGCACAGAGGTTGGCACAGCAGACGCTGTTTCAGCGCTTCTAAGTGGAAGCACTTGTATAAACATGATCATGAATAATCCATAACACTCATGTCAGAAGAGCTGGATTGGGTTCTTTATTAGCTGAGCCCTAATGAGCCAAACATGTCATGTGATTTGGGCAGAATATTTCTTCTAAGTGCAGGGTAGCAGATCAATAGATGTCAGAGCCGATATATTTTCATGTTGTACAGTTTTACTGCAGCTCCTTGATGCAGTGTCACTTTCATTAGGCTTTACCTTTGTCTCGTTTCTGTCTTGGTTAATGTATGTAGAGGTTCCCCATCCTTGAGGTGAGAAACTAATGTTTCTAGTGCAAACAAGTCTTGTGATTCTTTTAATGCAGACTGCCATGGTCTGGCATCTCACTTTGTTCTTTTATGCTTCTTAGTTTTTCGCCTGTGCTTTCTGTTTCTTCCTTTCTTTATCTTCCATCTCTCTCTTTTAAAGGGCACATATCATCCTTTTAAATCCTTCCTTTTCATATGTAAATCATACATTTGTGGTCTATATAAAGTAGAACTGCAATGCTTTGGTCTGACATTTCCCGCCCCGCCCCCCTCCAGGTTGCAGAGCGTTCCACTCCACCCCGTTCGGCCATTTTTGTAGTTTGATAGCAGCAATACGATTATCTACCGGCAGAGAAACAAGCACTTCGAAGAGGCTCCGATGCCCGGGGGCTATGTAAGGTATCGTGTGGGTTAACACACCCAACAACCGAACATTTTGACTTGACTGCTTGCAACTTTGGCATAACTAAACTTGGACTACAAAATCACTGCGAGAAAAAAATGGCGGATTCACAAAATCGGTAAGCCGGAAGTCCATGTCCTTGTTTAGCAGTTCCACAGCAAATACTGTGATGTAAGAGGAAAGAAAACGTAACAGGGAATAGAAAAAAACTGAACAGACTGAAAATTATGACCCAAAAAGAATATAAAGATATCTATGCAGCACCGGGACAGAATGCATTTAAGTTTCCTGCACTGCTACACACTCAAAGTACACAACAAAATGTATTTAAGGGCTAAAAAAGTGGATTTTGCATGATATGTCTCCTTTAAGCCATTTCTTGTGAAAAATAAAATTGCTTTTTTGTTTTTACCTACATTTGCTATTTCCTATGTGCATTCCTTGCTGCCTGGCTCTCCCACATGGGCTTTACCTGTCTGTCATGTTATCCACCACTTGTCCTGCAAATCTCCTGTCAGATTCCTTGTGTGTGTAATACTACATCTGAGTTTAGTCCATCCATCCTCTCCTGCTTATCCAATTTAGGGTGACAGGGGCTAGAGTCTGTCCCAGCTGCAGTTTATAACCCTGGACAGATTGGCTGGAAAGAACCCACGCAGACATGGGGGTAACATGTAAACTCCACAAAGAAAAGCCCCAGCCACTCGAACCCATGACCATCTTGCTCAGAGGGAACAGTTCTAACCAGTGCACCATTATCCTCCCAATTTTCTCTGAGTTTTTCCTCTTTTGGTGAAAGAGAGCACACTAATCGTGTCCTGAACAAAGAAGAAAACTCTGAAGTGACACCTCTGGAAGTTATGTTCCCACAATCTGACGTCATCACAGGACTCTTCAAGTTTTTTGGACTTATACAAGAGCATCTTAATGATCATGGATAAACTGATCGGCTAGCTGCCAGCCACCAATTCACAACTCCTCTCGATAAAGCTGCTAAACAACACCTCTTTTTTTTTTTTTTTTTAAGCAGACATCTAAAGTATGTAGATGTACAGAAGCTGGTGTAAAATTCATTGTTCAGCCTTGCCAAATCTTTCATGGCATTTTTTTAAAAAGAACATGCAAAAAAAAGCCGGTCTGGAAAAATCTGTCTCAAAAAAGGGGTCACTAATTCTCCATCTATGATCAAAATACATACAGTTTACAAACAGTGTACTGATAATCATTTACAGTACAGTACACTATATGCTCGCATGGTCATCTCTGAAATGACCATTTGGCTAAATGATATACTTCCAGTGCATGTACCAGGCATTTGACAGATCACCTAAGGTTCCTTTCTCTGAAAAAAAAAACATATAGGTTGCGTGTGAATTGCAACATACCTGGACCAACTGCATTAATTATTTACAATGTTCTTTGAAATAGCTCACTGACTTTTTAGTTTGTGCTGAATTATTCAAGGGAGTGCAACAAATGGGGAAATATGTATGCTTCAAATCATTATGGCACATCAGGCTGTGTGTCATGTCAGTGCCTCACATTCTCTCTGTCACTCTAAACTGTACATATTCAACACATCCTGCCCCTTGGCAGTGTGAAACATCACAGTGACGCACTTTAAGCACTATAGCTCACTCTACACACTTTAACACCTTTATTGCTGAAGGACATTTAACTCAAATCCAAATATAATCCCTCATCTGTTGTCCTCATATTCACTATATAATTACAAATCAAAGCAGATTCACTACAATCCCCAGTATTAGCATGTATGGTAGTTTATGCAGAGGATACTCCCAAGCCAGACAAGGCCCCCTGGCTTTGTGAATAATGAACTGTGTTGCAGTCAAATCCCAGTTGTAATCATTTGCAACCTCAGGATCTGCTGTATTTATCCAGGCACTGGGGGGAATCTGGTAATGTCTATTGCGTAATACCGCATAACACAACCGACGCCTGCAGTGCAAATTTCCAGATAATAACTGCAATGACGGCTTCAAAGATGAAAATAAAAAGCCAAACTAACAGATGCATGAACATCTCAAAAGCATAGAGGGAGACATTTTTATACTAAACTTTAAGATACATGATAAATGTATGTTGCCTATCCAGAACCAAACTCTAGAAAATCCCCGATTCATTTTCTTACAGCTGACAGAACTGCATGCAATGGTGACTCTACATCTCTCATTCTCCATTGCTCCTGCTCACAAACCTGCAGCACCTTATACCCGTTTGTCTTTTTGCACATGCTTGCGTGCAGTGTCGTGGCAGAGAGCACCCACATGTTCAGGAACATCCTGAACCTCCTCTACTTCTCTAAACAAGAAATTGATTTTCCTGAATACAAGTCTATATCAGTTCGTTATTTTTTGAACTAGATGAGCAGCAAAATTGCTTCAACTTTTGCACCGATTATTTCAAAAGCCATCAAACCATTGCAATCAGTAGCTATGTTGCACAATGATGGCTTTAAGAGACCATGACACATATGTGGTTTAGTTTATTATATGAGTAACTGAATATTTTATGTGTTAAAGAGATGATGTCTTCAGTTTGGTTGTAGATAGCTGCTCCTTTGCACTTTCCCCTCTTAAACCTTCCTCCTCTTTCCTTCCAGACACCCATGGGTGTGGCAAAGCCAATCCACCAGTTTAAGCTGAGATGAGTAGCAGCGACAGTCTCCACGGCAACCAAGGGTGGATGCTGAAGTCTTTCGAGGGTGTATGGTGCCTTTGTTGCACGTTAAAGCGATCGTCGTGTAGCAGGTGGTGTTCCCTCCTCCCGTATAAGCGGGAATGCCCTGCAGGGCCACAGGACCTGGTCAGAGCCAAGCAATGCCGGGCTACCTGTCAGCTTACATTAGCACAGATCACAGAGCCAGCATCAGTGGCTTGCTTTGTATCAGCATCAGGCTTATTAAAGAGAGGAAGACAGAAGGCATCTGTATGAAGAAGCCCTTGAAGCTGGAGTCCAGGGGCTCCCAGCATCTATTAAAGTGTCATCCAGAAAATGAGGTTTAGTTTAATTTCACTAGAATTTGCAATTATCAGTCTGAGGCATTCTGTTTTTGGGACGCAATCACCGCTCCTTGACCTGTAATGATTTCATTGGTCACAAAGTTTAGTAAGAAATGTGAACCAAAATGCCTCTGACAAATTAAAAATACAGATCCTTAAATTAACCTCTGGAGAGTTTCTCTAGAGTGACCTCCTCTTTGCTTACATGCAGAATGTATTCAGAGATGAGCCATGCATTCATTTTGAATGCAACAGTGCTGCACCTTTTAACACTTAAGCTCGGCAGCAGTACAACAAGAGGCACTGCACAACACACTTCACCTTTAGTGCAAGAGCAAACAACCTTCAGACAGAGACAGAGCACAGAGCCTGTGGAATATTTAACAGCGACTCTTAAACTGCAAAGATGGGAGTAGCTGAAGCCTGGAGAATGCAGTGTAAACAGAAACACTTAGGCCTCAGTCTCGGTTTTCAGTTCATCAAAGTTGGGGTTCTGCTAATCTCCAAATCAGATCAGTTCACACCTTTATTTTATATAGAGGGAAAAAACAGAGCTTGATCATGACTGGGTTATGAATGAAAAATCAGCTCTATCATTCTGATGCATTTATAGTTTGTTCTTTACCTGAATAACAAAATGTAACACCTTTCAGCAGATTAGCATGCTTTAACACAATGAGCACATGGCTAATTTGCACATCCTGTATTTACACACTGGCTGTCTACACGAACACACAAAATGTAGTCTTTATATAAAAAGGTTTAAACAAAGGCTCAGTTAAACTAAACATTTTGCCACTAAGCTTGGCTAATGTGTACCTGTAGTTAACTACAGCAAGGGAATGATCCCCTTCATTCCTTTGACATCCCTCAAAAGTGTGTCCAAACTTTTGGAAAATCAAGTTTCAATAAATGACTGCACCCACTTCCCATGTTCCTATGAAAATATAAAAGAAATGAGGGGTGACAAGCTTACACAGTGCACAGAGAGCTCAAGACTGGTAGCAACAAGTGGTCCAGAATCTGGCAGGTATAATAAGATAAAGATTCTAGTCTTGGTTTCATAATCGTTACCTCTCTGAAAGAGACATGTAATTTAGGTGCTCATGAGCTGTTAAGATATTAAAGCGTATACATTTCCCAAACCAAAATATGATGTTAAAGAAGGCACCGCCAATCATTACCCAACTCAAAACTGCAGCTAGTATTACTAAAGGAAATTGAAAGCTCTTCCAATAAACATAGACTGATTACCATATGATTTACAGCTGGAAGCAGGAACTGGTTGTTCAAAACATGGATTTCCAAACTGCTACACACTTTGCACATGCAAATGCATGTATAAAGCTCGAAGGCATGCTGTAATGACTGAGCAACTGAACACAGCACGTTTTTATAATCATGACATGAAACTATGCTGGAATGGAGAACGGTTCGCTTTCCAAAACCCTCCAAAATAATTTGATTCATTCCTCCCTACAAAAAAAAAAAAAAAAGAAAAAGAAAAAAAGGTAGCTAATCTAACCTGTCCTAACGTAACTTTCCATGTTAACTGCTGTGCCCCTGGTAAACTGACTCAGGAGCTCCTGAGCGTGCTGTCTGCAGGTCCTCTTCAGTCTTATTGCCAGCTGCGACATTATACACTTTCATTAAAAATCCTGAATGGCGAGGTGCCCCCAGCTCATCTGCAGGGCTCTTGACACAAATCATCTTTTTAGAAAGGAAGTGAAAAATATTCTTGACTCCCAAAAATTCGGCTGTAACTGGATGTCAGAAAAAGCAAAAACGGCCACAGCAGGCAAGAACGCCTCTACAACCAGACACAGAGAGAAGAGCTGTGAAGATAATCAGACAATTAAGTTCTCTGTTGGCTTCCTCAGAACACAGAGTCAGCACTCCATGAACACGCCTTTTTGAGGGAAAAAAACAAACAAAAAAACATCAGGTTCTGAGGTGGTGTTGTCTCAGCAGGGAGTCTGTTTTGCTGCCGGATGAACTGATGCAGTTTATCCCATGTGAGCCTGCAAGCGGATGTATTGATTTTGCATGATGAGAGGGTGGTGGTAGCAGCAGAGAATACAGTCCTATGCGCTACAGAAGCTGCGTCTGTGAGTTTGACACCCATGCTTTCACATCTTGCTTGATGGCTGCAGTTTTATGTAAGCACTGAGAAAGAAAGAAAAACCTTATTAACCATTATACTCGGTAGCCTTGGAAACTTAAACATTATGTTTAATAGATCAGATGGATTTGCTGTTATGATTCACTTTACTTTGTTTGACTTATTCTAAAAATCAGCCACAACAATAAAACAACTGAAAGGGGGACATGAGTAACCCTGATTGCCTTGTTACACTGAAATCTTCTGCTGCTAAAGGCTGGGTTCTGGCATTCGTACTGCAAAAAACAGTCCAGGAACTTAATAAATAGCCCAAGGCATTGGCCCTACCTCCAAACTCCCCAGATTCCAATCAGAAAGATGTGCCAGAACAAGCCCAATAAACCTGACCCAAACCTGTGATCACCACAGCCCAAAGGATCTGCTGCCAAAGTTATGGTGCCAGAAAACCCACAACCCACCGCCAAAAGTCCCACATCTATGTGCTGAAAGGTCAGAGTTGTTTTGGCAGCAAAAGGAGGAACTTACACATTAGTCAACACACTGTACACGCAAATCAATTGTTATCATTCACTCAGGCAGGCTCCCCGGGGCTGTAATGGGTAGGTTTTAGTGAGTTATACCTAGTTTGTCACATTGATACCTGGTAGATCGCTTGTTTTCAATGACAGACCACTTCATGATTTTGCCAACACTGTTGCTATGAGGATTTATATTAAGGTGGAAATTGGACAACAGGGTGATATTCACAGGTGTGTGGATTTGAGCAGGTGAGGTGAAATGTGCACTGGAGCCTAGAAGAGGAGGAGCACTCAAAAAAAAAAAAAAATCAGAGATGAGAAGCGTGACTGAGATAATTGTTGACTAATCAATATATGAAAAAAAAACTGAGAAATTCTATAAATGAGACACTTAACACTTAAAGAAATATATAAAACAACCTCTTTTTTTTAGCTGATGCGCATACAGTTTTTTGTTATAAAGCCATAATGTTGTTTACTTCTCCTAAAGACTCTGCATTGCAGTGTTCCATTTCATTGGGGAAAAAAACCTTTTCAATCCATATTTTTTTTATAAAACTATAACTTGGAGGGGAAAAAAACTCTTAAAACCTTAGTTTGAGAAAAAAGCTTTATTGTGTTATGGACACTGGGTGTCAATGGTCAGAGATGTGATAACCTTGAACTGATGATAAACCATCACTTCCATTGGCATGTCTTGCTAATCAAGTATACAGTCTGTCATCCATCTATTGGCTAGGAAACAACATGTTTAACAGTAAGCTAAAGGTCAGAGCTGAGATTCACAGACCCAGAAGTTAGAGAACTACAGTGTGACCAGTAAAAAAGCAAGATCATTAAGATGTCAGATGACCCTTCAGATAACTTCATAAACTGTGGCAGTGTAGTTGAAAGACTGTTTCTGCTCATAAGAATGACAGTTTAAAACAGTCCTATACACTTTTAGAAACCCTTGCAGCTTAACAGAGAAACAAAAAAGCCTAGAATAAATGTCATTGGGTTTACAGCCTGGACTTGGCATAATAAGCATGCACACACTAGCAAAACTGCAGTACACACATACAGAGAGGTAGCAGCAGTGGAAAAAAAAAGACAGTGAAAGCTGGTGTAATTGAATGTAGCAACGATTTTATTGCCACTGCATTATTTACAAGACCTAATGGTGCAAAGACGTAACGTTGCAAAGACAGTGTGCGAGAGAGAACTGAGACTATTTCTGAAGTCCAACACGGCTGGCTTTTGAGAGGCTTGGAGTGAATTAATTACTTAGTAAATTGAAAAAAACCTCCAGATGGACACTGCTTTGCCCTTAAATCCAACCTGCACAGTAATGGGTAGCTGAAAAAAAAACCCAGAAATGTATGTTGCAATCACAGTGAAGCAGAGGAGGCTGTAAGACAAAGAGACCGAGGCGTAGCGTTAATGAGTGGATACAGGAAGACCCCTGACACTCTCCAAATTATTTCCATTATGGAGCAATAAAATTAAACGGCATGGAGGACTGCCTTGTGGAATAGGTATTCCAGTTTCATCTCTACAGATGATGAATTCTCCCAGATGGAGAGATGCATGGAAGAGGCAGAGATCACTTGAGTCTAAGATACTGTATAGGCTGAACAGATTAAGACTGTTCTGATGAAAGGTGATATAGTTACTGAGTTTCCATGTTTCACTGGGTCATCTGTTTAGTCTAATAACAATAAACCTGACAGGTAGAGATGCCTTGCCTCATCTGTATATTAAGGACTCAGACAGGCCTAGAGACTGGTTGGTGGTCCCCTGGCGACCTCTAGATATGAGGGAGGAATGTGTATTTCCCACCCAGCTGGCGGGTCGTTGCTGGCTGTCGGTATGTGAAATTAGTTGCAAAGAGGGTGCTGCACCACAAACCTCCTTGTAACGCTTTTGCTGCAGTCACCTGTAGTTTTCATTAAAAGACGCCAGCTTGTCTGCAAACACTTGCGATTTACTCCCCGAGTTGTCGTGACCCGAGAAAGAGCATGCCATGTTCACTTTAAAGAGTTCTGAAACTTGAAGAATAAAACTTTTTAAATGTGTTGGCTGCAGCAGTAAAAGCACAACTTTCACTTTGAAGGCCGATGTTCTCTGGTCATGGTTCGTGTCGCACACTTCGCAGTTTCACTGCTGCTCAGCAAGCTGTTTGTGAGTGTTTGCAGACAAGTAGGTGACCGTAGCAACCAGCTAATGATCAAATCAATTGAAACAAGGTCTAAAGCTAGCGGCTGCCAGCAAATGACGGCAACCTCCAGAAGCCACTTGCCTACCAGTATGGAAATACAAACTTTTCCTTAGTGAGTGAATGGAGATTTATCAATTAATTTCACAGCAGCTGCCAGCAACCTTCAGCAAACACTGGAAAAGTGTGGATTACACATATTTCCCTAGTGACTGGTGATTGCCAGATGGTCGCTGACCAATGTCTAGGCCAGTGCTCTCAGGTACCGGGCATAAGGAACCCAGTACCTGAAAGGGTACCAATGCTATAGGGCTGGTACTTTAATCAAAAAATTATTGGGAGAACAACTGCATTATCAAAAAAAAAACAACAAAAAAACAAAATAAAACCCAAAGCATCTAAAAAGCAATCTGCCCAAGTGTTTATTTGGCTTTTACATATGGTAAAAACATAAATAATAGTTATGGATAAGTTCAGGCTGCAAAAGAAGTCCATGTGTTGTACACTAATTACAAAAAAGGTTCGAGCTTAGATTTTTCTGAAGGTATCAGCACTATAACAACCTAAGGTAGGCGGTACCTCTTACTCTAATTACAGACCTCTTAATTGCTGTCCATGCCTTCAGTTTGCTTAGTGCTCCAAATACAGGTCTCATATATTGCTCATTTACAGCTGGAGAGTCAGCCTGGAGATAAGCGAGCAAGTAAGATGACAGCTCTGACAAATATGCTGACGATGTCGCTTTTACCGGGGCAGGCCAAGGATGTGACCCTGTTTTTTTTTATGTGCATTACAGAATAGAAGCTCAAAGTGTATACAGGAAGAAGAGAGAAAGATTAAAACTGCCTGGTCATTAAAGTTCTACTCTGCTGTGCCATGAACGTAACTACTGGATATCAGGTAATTTAGTGGCTGAGCATGCTGGGTAGAAATGACACATTCATCAGTGGCTGAATGAGCAAGTAGCAAAGTAAGGATGTGTTATTACAAGCCATGATTCACTATATTGTCTTTCTTGCTCTTTTTTTCCAACTAGAGAGTATGGAGATATTTAACCCTGTCCTATAACCAATGCATGCTCCTAACAAATCTGAAAATTTTTTGGAGCTCTATCTGTCCAACTACACTAAAATTAAATTTTTGAATTTGAATTTTTTTTTCTTATTTCACCTCAGTGGCCATCTTTAAAAGTGGATATAGCATGCTTTTCCAATTTTCTGTCATATATTATATATATAAAGTAAAAAATTGTTGGTTGTTTACAGAAAACATCCCAGAGGTGCTTGGGTCATCCCAGACATACTGCTCTGGCTCTGAGTGCAAAAGCCCCACCCACCTACCTGCAATGGGTGGGGCTTCTGGTGAGTGGAAGGCCAGCCAACTGGAATGAATTGAAGAAGAAGAAGAAGAAGAAGAAACAGAAGCAGAAGAAGCAGCAGAAGAAACAGAAGCAGAAGAAGAAACAGCCTTTATTGTCCCGCAAAGGGGAAATTCAGGTGTAACAGCAGCAAATGTGTGCATGGTGTGTCTGTGTGTTGAACCTTGAACAGGACAGACTATTTACAATATACTATATATTACCATACAATATGTACATACTATGCTGGGAGGAAGGATCTGCGATAATGCTCTTTTGTGCATTTAGGATGCAACGTTCTGTCTGTAAAGCACATCAGTGTTGTGAGTCCAGTCCAGTTTATTGTTCAGGTGAACACCCATGTACTTATAAGAGTCCACTATCACAATGCCCACTCCCTGGATGTTCACCGATGTCAGTGTGGTGGGTCTGCGCCTGCGGAAATCCACCACCAGTTCCTTGGTTTTAGCAGCGTTATTCAGGAGGTAGTTCCACTGGCACCAGTCCACAAAGTCCTGAGTCCTCTGTCTGTACTCAGAGTCATCCTCACCTGTGATAAGGCCAACTATGGCAGAGTCAACAGAGAACTGAGAATTGAGGGACTGTACCATGAGGTAAACAAGGATTATATTAAAATCATGCAAAGCCATTCCAAGAATAGAAATAAGGAGTGAACATAACAAGTTCACTTTAACACATAAATTCCTGCAGGACTAAGGACTTGGTGAGTGGCAAAAAAAACATCTAACAGCTCCATTATTTGACAAACACACAAAAAGCATGAAGATTAATCTTGCGCTGATTCAAGTTTTGATTCAGTGAATTCACAGCTTTATATTCTGTCTAGAAACACAACCAAAAACCTCACCTTTCAAGTCCACATTGTTGGATAAATGAGATCAAACTGCTGCAGTGAGCTATGCAAACGGTTGCACCATAATTACATCAATGGAGAGAGGTTATTGCCATGCTAGAGTCTATTGAAATGAAGTGAGTGGCTTGGGCTGACTTTAAAATCTCTGTGGGATCTATTATGTATATGTGTGCAAGTCTGTGAAAGTCTGTGAAGGTACTAGCTCTGTAAAGTATCAGATACGCTTCACTGTTTGACATGTATAGCTGATGAAACATTAGAAGATTAAAGGATGATGTGCAATAAAGAGAGAAAAAATCTGAGTGTTGCATTAAAGGATAAAACAACACTGGAAATATTATACATAGGATGTTTTGTTATGGACTAAACATCCCATTAAGCGACTAACCAGTGATTAAGCCCATCACTCATTCAACACTGCTTAAAAATTCCCTACCCCAGTTGTTTGTACTGAAAGCAAAAATTAATAATAAGGGAAGCCAAACATGACTTAGGAAATTATTTCTTTTTTCCCACCACAAACATTACTCAAACAAAATAACAGGTTTGGAGAGTTTTTTACGGCTCTCTCATGCAAGTGAGTACAGCAGAGTACATGAACCATTTGGATGTGTTTGTTTAGGTAGCTTTTTAAGAAAAAATTAATGTTGCCATGCTTCTGTTACCAATTACCATACACAGTAACAAAAAAAAAATTATTTCAACAGAAAGCTCTATGCAGGAGCTTTCTACAACCAAACATAATCTGCAGGTATCTAGGCAGGAAGTTGCATGCATGTTTCTGCTGCTCCAATTTAGCCTTAAGTAACCTTAGTGCTTTCTACAAGCAGCAATGTCAGCAAAATCCATTAACCAGATGGCTGGTGTTTGATCGAACATTATTCTTTTTTAGGAACTTTAAAATGGTGCTGCAGAAAGTTACTACACTGGAAAGAAAATGTCTTATAAAGACAAGTTGTACGTAAACAAAGTCCTTTCCACATAGTTGTAAGACTGGCTAAAGAACCAGTAAGTTTGGGCTGAAAAGATCGAGCTCCTATATGGCTGGGAAGAAAACCAAAGCTGTACCTACAGTAAATAACAAACTTCATAGATCCATTTGGTTTTCAGTTTTGTATTTTATGTTGTAAATATCTACAATCTCAGCTTGGGTACATGGCATCTTTCTCCCTCATCACGCTTCACCTCTCTGTTGCTAATAAGCGAATCAGCACTTTTCATACCGCCTTTAGCAAGCACCCCAACCCCCAACCCCCACCCCAAAAAAAACCAAAAAAACAGTGCCAAGCAAAAATCTGTGGACAGTACTGCTTTGTAATTTAGCTCTTGTGCCTATTGCTATGCTGCCGTCTGAGCAGCACTGCTGTTGTGGGCCGCGAATAAAATGACAAACATTCGTTTGCTTCCAACTTTCCCTCTCAGTGTTCAGTTAATATGCAAATGCAGTTAAAACTGCAGCACATCTCTTATCTTTAACTCATATGCATGGTACTTTGGCAGATAATGTTGCATGATTTTAAAATAATCACTTAGCTAGACATCTAAGGGAGCTTCTCCTGTAACTCGGAGTGAGGCACACCTCCATCTGTACCAGAGCAGCCGGCAGAGTTTGTGCATTTTGTGAGAGCTAATGTGTTGATTCTAACACTGTCTATGAGTAGTTCTAGTACAGCTACTGTAGTGTGTTTACCTTATGCACAGGATTTTGTCACATAACTTTGTGGTTATAGCGTCTCTATTAAGACTGAGGCTAATATTGCTAAAAGTCTAAGCATTAACTGTAGAAAGATTGCTGAAATTGGTTACTTGGTTTTCTATCTTGTCACATACCCGCGTGTAAATACAGTCTTCTTTTTCTTCTCTCTGCCTCAACGTTCGCACACGCAAACACACACCCTGGTATACAGGGGCCTCTTGCTTTCGAAAGCACACTCATCCTTTTAATCGGTCTGGAATCCATCAAAGTGGGTCAAACTCCCTTCCCCATCTGCCCGGGCCAGATTTTAAATGCACGAGGGCTGATTAAAAAAAGACCAAGAAAATAGGGCAAATGCCTACAACACAGAAACACATAAGCACACACGCGTATACATGTCACTTGGGAGACCAGCAGAAGGAAATGGATACCAAAGGGAGGACCGTGTGTGTGCGTGTGTGTTAGTAAGGATATTGAGGGCATTTGTAAGCAATTATTGCGTGCAGTGTAACAAATAAAAGGTCAAGCACTTGGATTTTAATCTCTTGGCCATGTAATAATTTGTCATTTTTATGCTAATTTGCATACGGCCACCTTTTGTTGATCCATCAACACTGAATACATGACACAAAGAGGGTGGAGCACACGGGGGGGGGGTGACAGGGTGCTGGGTAAGACAGCTGTGGTGATAAGCTTGTTCCCACAGCTGGGTGTTGCTACTGTGTGAGTGCATTTGTACTTGTATGTGTGTCTGCTGTATTGCCTGACTGACAGGAGAGCTTTTCTGTGTACTTCACACGCGTTGGTGTGAGTCTTTTCTGTTTCTTTCTTTGCAGTCTTGTGCGTTTTAATGCACGACTACATGTTACTGTGCATATATCTGCAAACATGTTAAAAATGCAGCTCAAAACAACAGCTGCAGAAATATTCCAGACAGCTCTCACAAAGCTTCAGCTTTTCCCTCTGGCTCAACATGCAGTACTGTCCAGGTGTCACGTGATGATGAGTAGTGTCACCACACTGCATCGGTAAACGCTCAGTGATCATCAGAGGGGATGGGATCCTGTATTTAACCTGTCGTCGCGCTGCACGAATGGGGATTCCCGAGATTAATCTTTGACATTCCCTAGACAGAGCGAGGATACAGTTCTTTTAGGACAGATGACAGTAAACGGACTAAATCGTATCTACCCATGTTTTAATGATAATTTATATCATAGGGCTGAATTTGTGGGTCAATAAAATTTTCTGTTTCCTTAATCTCAATTTGAGATTTGCAAATTCATGCGTTGAACCAGCAGCATGGTTTAATATTGAATTGAATTTGTAAGTTAGCAAAGTAAAATAAAAGCTGTTATTTTCATCCAATTAAAAAGCAAGAACTAGTTTATTTACTCACTTCCTATTTTTTTATATTTACAAGTGATTGACACCAACACAGTTACCAGTTCATTTTGAACTAGTTAATTAATAATAATATGTTTAAGCCATTAAAAGATTCAAAGCAAAAAAGAAAAAAGGATTCAAAGTTATTTGCCTGCCAGTCCAAAAACTAAATGCAATCAATTTAATAACAGAAAGCCAAGAAAAAATACAAAATAAAATCTCCATATTTGGATCAAAAGCTATTTTGGCCTCTTGGCATCATAAATAACTTAAATTATCAATTAGTTATCATTTTGTTGTCCACTACATTGCCTAGATTTTATAAAACTTTATCTCAAAACTGAAGGTCACAAATAAACTTTACTGACAAATGCAAGACATGTCAGCAGCAGTCAATCAGTGCTAAGGCAGCCTGTGCTCACTGGGGACAAACTGGAAGTCGAGGCATCAAGAATGAAGAATAGGTGTTTACTTGTCACTCAAACTGCTGTCTGGTGTCTCACCATGAGTCATCCCATCTTGAGGATCTTTCTGTACTTCTTGAGCCAGTTTGGGCTTTGGAGAGTGCTCGGTTGAGGGCGCACACTAGTTGGCACTGATTGATGCATCTGAAGATGTAAAACCGAATAAGAGGCACTGTGTCACGCCTCCACTCAGCTTAAGTAGAGCACAAAAGAAGCTTTATCAGAGCCTCGGTATGAACGTCCCTTCTTGGAGGTAAACACCAAAATGAAAATTAGCACTTCTGAATTAGCGCAAACGGCCTTGTCTTCTGTCTTTCCCATCAAGCCTTGAATGTAAACCCTCAGTCACAGTCAGAAAGGGACGCCAACGGTAGTACAGCTCTAGCAGTTTGATTAAGTGAGGTTGGCCCGGGCTGCGGCTCTGCTTACAAACAAAGCAATTGCGACAGATGCTTATAGGCAAACCCAAACAGAAGCTTTTTAGCCAAATTCCCCCTGTGGCTGTGCTGCTATAAACCTCCCAAATGCCAGCTTGCTGCAGAAGAGAGGATTATTTTGAAGGAGACCAGTGAGTAGTAGCTCATTTACTTCCTCGCCTCTTTAACAACAACTTATTGTTTTTAAAAAAAAAAAGACAACAAAAAAAACAAAAAAACAAAGGGACGAGTAAAATGAATCTGACAATCTGTTCGAAAGTTGACTGCCAACTTTGCTGCGATTTTGCTTAAGCCCTGATTAGACTAAGAAGTCAGTGTTACTTCCTTCTTGTTATCCAGTTTCTTTTAACATACCCTACACTGCAAGCTTCTTTCTGTAATGTTGCTTGTGGTGTCTGCCTGCACGGGCCATATGGAAGACAATGCGTTTTTAGACTGTGGGGGAGAGGGAAGCTTTTAGGCAAAGGCACTCCAGCTGTAGAGACTAATCACATGAAACATAATTTGAAAACCAAGGACAAATACTGGGGAACAATTATGTATAATTTATGAGATAGCTCAGCCCTGACAAACTGTTTGGCAGGGCATTGTGGGGTAGGAACAACGAAATATTAAATACAAGGACATGGACAAAGCAACTAATAATAATGAAAGATTTAAGTAAAATTGAACTGACTGTGAAGTGATACTTGCTAAAAATTGGAAATATTATCAATTATATTTGTTTACTGTAGATTTGTTATGTGTTTTAAATAATAAAAGTGATCCCTGTGAGCCTGAAGCTCAGGATTCAGAGTATTCTAATGTTCTGTTACAGGTTATTTTTGCCTGCTCCTGGATCTTTATGACGAGTATTATATGGAATAAAGAAAGAGGAAATAAAATAGCTTGTTTGAACTGATGGGCTGCGCCAAGGCCTAGCATAAGATAAGTAAAGATTTAACCACAAATCCAGCAAAGCTACTCTAGTAGAATCTGGAACCAAACATGGAGCCAGAAGTGAGCATATTAGGCCCCCCTTTAAACTTTTACACTTACAGATTATTTCATAAAAGCTTAAAATCTGCAATTGCTTTCCTCTCACTAGAAAAACCGCCCAGGGTAAGAACCATTGTGTGTGTTGTTTGTCTAACCAAGTCTTACTAGAGCAACTCTTTAAAGTGTTACATGATGACGACACTTCAGCAACACTTCCTGCAGAATTTGTGCCACTTGAAAGAGAATCATGACTAAAAATCTGCAGTGAACCAGCTAATAATGCCCAGCAGGTTCAGAGCACTGCTGGCAAGTCTTCCCCCATGGGAATGTGAACACTCCAGCAGCAGCAAATATTCATAACAAAAGGGCAGAAAGAAGTAATTGCCTCATTCCTCCACGACACCTTGTCACACTGTAGAAATAGCACGTCAAAGAGTTCATTTTATACCACAGGCTCAAAATGCATTCTAGACACACTCACTGCATGGTTCTGTGAATACCGAAGGGACAACAGTCTGCTGGTCCACACAATCTAATATAGATGTACTGGTGTTCCTACAACATAATAATGATGCTCCAGAACATCGCTGTTAATAGTTCCATTGCTGCCATATCATAGCTTTGTGATTTTGGGGAACACACTCCTTTCAGGACTTTCTAATAGTACAAAGCACAATTAAGAAAAACTATCAGATGCAACTAAAGTTTTTTTTTTATTACAAATTAATTTACCTTGAACTTGTAACTTTGTCTCCTTCTCCCACTGCAGAACAAAACATGATTTTGAACCAGAGGCAGAAGATGGGGAATGTGCATGTATACTGTAGGTCCACACCCGTATATACACATCCATGTGTCCCACGTGCCTATGTGTGGGGAACACTGAATGATTGTTCTTGAGCAACATTCATATGATATAGTAGTTTCTGCAATATTAACAAGATAAAGTTGATATTGCAGAAACTGTCACGTTGGATCCTGGGTTAAGTTCTACTGTTTGCGGTTGAAAATGAAGGTTTTTGACGGACTGCAATGAAATTTGGTACAGACATTCATGTTCCCCTGCAGTGAATGATTGCAGTGATCTCTTAAGATGTTAATTAACCCTATAATCATGGCAAAACATTTACCTGTCATTGGTTTATAACCAAATCCTGGCAAAACTGATGGCCATAACAAAAGAATCAGCTATACATGGGACTGCTTAATTATGGCAAATATAAACAAGGGAATTTAAAGGGAATTTTCTTTTTCCTTGAGCTTTAAAGATAATTCAGATAAATTAAAAAGAGGTGGGGGCAGCATGGTGGCACAGTGGTTAGCTATGTTGCCTCACAGCAAGAAGGGCCAGAGTTTGAGTCCACTGAACTCTTGGACCTTTCTGTGTGGAGTTTGCACGTTCTCCCTGTGTTTGCGTGGGTTTTCTCCAGGCATAATGATTTCCTCCCACAGTCCAAAGACCTGCAGTTAGTGGGGTTAGGATAACCGGTGATTCTAAATTGCCTGAAAGTGTGGATGTGAGTGTGAACGGTTGTGTGTCTTTCTGTATTAGCCCTGTGACAGGCTGACAACCAGTCTAGGGTGTACCCCCCCACCCCCACCCCTCGCCCTAAGACAGCTGGGATAGGCTCCAGCTCCCCCGCGACCCTGAAAAGGATCAGCGGAAGAGAATGGATGGATGGAGCTGGAGGTGGTGAGGAACCTGGGTTGTCAGGTAAGGAGTTAGCCCTGACTAACAAGTGTCTTTGACACTGATGACTGTTTTGCAAGGTTAATTGCCAGCCAGCCAACAAGCTTCTGTGCTTCTTGTGCTGAGAGACCCTGAGTAATCTGGAGCAAGGAAACCTTTATTGATCCTTCCAAACCTTTTGAGTTTTACTTTCTTTCAGTCAACTTGGCTGCAGCTGAACTAAAGCATGAGCAACTTTGAGCTTTAAGGGAAGGCCAAAAGCTTACCGTAGCGAAGAAAAAGGGGGGGTGCACTTGATTTACAAAATGTTTCATTCCCATTACTTTGTTTTGATAATTGTTGGAAGGCAAAATGGTAATTAAAAAATTAAAAATTAAAATTCTGATTAACTGCCCAGCCCTAACTGTATGTTGTGTTTATTCCTGGTTAATCTTAGCATGATAACACGCCAAACTAAGTACTAAATTAAAGCTCCTGGATATAGGCATGTTAAATTTGTCAGAGTGACAATGTTTGTGTAGCAATGTTCAGATTTTTCTCCAAAACAAAAAAAAAAAAGCCCTGGGCCTAAATACTATTCCCAGAGGCTTTTCGTCTTGTTACATTTGAATTCCAGGCCATCTATCATGCCACAAGCCAAGGTTAATCACAAAACTACAGCTGAGAAAAGATGCTAAGTGCCATTTCATCCTCGTGATGCCTTATGTTAATGTGCCACCTCTGCTGCATTTGTATGTCATTAAGGAAATATCAGCTGAGAGCAGGAGCAGGTTACAGAGACTGTAGACACGGCTGTGCGGCAGACTAGAAAGCCCCACATCAAGCAAACTGTGACACTTCTGTGTACATGTTTGCAAAGCATAGTGGTGCATACTAAAGAAACTGAATAACTTCATCACCCTGATAGAGCGGCTGAGGCTTCAGAAGGCACCTACTTTGCAATTTAATTTGCCCCGACCAATTTATAATTGCAAAGTAGGAAGGGCAATCTGATGAAATGAATATCATTAGTAGATGGTAAACAATTTGATAGGAACTGAGTTTAAATGACTGTACTGAGAACGTACTGGTATGGCTCAGCACAGTGAAGAGTGGGAAGAAAGAAAAAAAAGACTTGTGAGTGGCCCAATTGTGGATTTCCCTTCGATTTGTTTTTATGGGAACTTCCTGGGACTGTAATCTGTGATCTAGGATGCCTTTGATTTTGCGGTATCAGAGGGGCTTCTTCCAACAGGTATGAGCCCTCCAGGGAGCCTTTCTTCACTAATGATTTGACATGAAAAGGCAAAGCTGAGGTTATGACAAACACTGAAGGGGAAAATCTTCCAGTGGTAAAGACACAGTGACTCACTGATTAGAGGGCATATAAACAAGATACTGGAGGAGATTATTTAAGAGGCAGAGATAATGACTCCCTACTTGTTTACCATGAAAACAGAGTCATTGGAAATATCACTGGGGTAAAACAAATATGAAAGAAAAACAAAAAAACCCAGCTTCTGCTTGCATGAGACAGTCTGATCTGTTGCCAGCCCAGACTGCGATTTGATTGATAGGCTTATGAGGCAGGTATATGTCTACATGTATATCTCGTCCAAAACTGAGCTCCCCTCAGCACTTCTGCTCGCTTGAAATGCAACCCGCAAACCACTTTCCACACTTACGAAAGCATGCTGACTGCACCTGGCTGCAAAAATTTCCAACCATCATCACCTTTTCCTCCTCTTTTATGCTACAAAGACAATCAGCGGGCACTTGAAGACTGATATGAAAAAGGATACAGTCTCACTCACTTCCCTTCTTCTTTCCACCCACAATAAAACAGAAAGTACTGGCTTGGTTACAGGAGTAACACACAATCAATATCCACCAACACTGCTTCATTGCATGCATGGGCTCTGGGCGGAGTTTAATTATGCAGGGGGCTGGGGGGGCAGTAATCAATGTAGGGCACTGTGCACATATGTCCCTATTTCTCTTTAGACATACAGAGAGTCTGCTACAGTGGGCAAAATGTGAATCATTAAACATCACAGCTGTATATGAACTTGGAATCATAGTTACTCATGATCTACTGTCAGATGATTTATTTATCAAGTAGAAGTGTGGAATTCTTTTGGAGTTCCGTCTGTATTCTTTAAGATCTTACAAAAGTGATCCCTTTTCTTTATGTTGTCTCCTTTACTCTTTGTGTTCTCCTTGGTAAATCCAAGGATGGCAGAGCATTTCTGCCAACATCTGTCAATATCTCAAAACACAACACTTTAGAATGCAAACACAATACAAAGTTATGGGAAAATTAGAGTTGACTTATCAGGGGAGTCTGAGGGGCTCTACATGCACTGAGGAAACACCCATCCCTCACTCTTGTGCAAAAGAGAAAAAAAATCCCTATGCAATTTATAATAAAAGCCACAAAACAATCAAAACAAGAAAAAAAAAGACTGTCAACAAAAACAGCACAAAAAGAAGCAGATTACATCTTAGTAAAGAATAAGCAAAAGAAGGACCGAAGACGAGCAGATAACTTGCCTGGAATGTGTAAAACCTCGTCCCGTTCGGTGGATGCACCTTGGGGGAGTTGGTCCCCGTACTCATGTCTGAGAAAATCATAATCCCTTTGATGGGTAAACAATCCAGAGCTGATCCTTTCTTAAAGAAAAAAAAAATCAGACAAACGTAATATGCGGACTGTAAAACGATCCGAGGCGAGCACTCGGATCAGCCCCTGACCCGACTCTGCGCTCCCGGCATCAGAAGGTAAGATGCGCAACGCTCCGGGAGAAGGAAGACCGCGACAATTAAAGTGAAAACAAGGCAGCTCTCTTTTCTGCTCTTCTCTGCACGTCCCCACTCGCATGCGGAGTATTAGTCTGTATCCTTTTAGCGATTTGAAGAGAGAGTAAACCCCCGCAGCTCCATGATCTCTCTACGCCCGCTGCAAGCAGCTCTGCTGGCGGATCAGATGGGTCGCTCTGTGTACGGATTATTGCCTCCCTCCTCCTCCGGCTTCACCAATAATCAGTCGGAGCATCACAGCGCGGCTCAGCCAACGACGTACCGGGTGCCTAAATTGGCAGCAGAAACACACGTTCGCTCTGTTTGTACACTGTAAAAATGGCCTTTTTTTTTAAAACAAACGTTTCATATTCTTTTTTTTTTTTTTAAAGGGGGGGGGGCGCTAAAACAGAATTTATCATTAAAAGTAAAAAAAACAAAACAAGTAAATACACAGATAAGTAAATACATATTTCCGGTGAGTACATTTTAAAGGATCTTTAAAACGTTGTTTTAGAAAAGCGGCACATTTGCTTTGTGGTATTACAATTTTACTTTGGATGTTTCTTTTCTTTTTTCTTTTTTTTTTAAAGTGCAAACATCAATAGCATAAATTACTCTCACTAGGTTGTCAGCCTGTTTTTGCAGTGCAGCTCCGTATTGATTGGAGGAGGAGATGGATGCTTAAATTACCCAAATGAGGCAATCTTTTTCTGTGTGACAATGGGACAAGCTACCGCTGTCTAACACATACTATGTGGAGGGCGTGTTGCGCGCACTCGATGGGAGGAAGATGGCCCTTTCACAAACATTTAAGACAACTTCAAACTGTAGGATGCTGCAGTGCTGTTGTTGATAGGGAAAAAAAGATCAAAATAAATATGTACAGTAGGTGTTTATTTTTAAATTTATTAAAATAAAAAAATGTTTTAATGCAAGTAAATCAACTGAGGAGGTATCATTAGCAGTATCTAATGATACAGTAAATACACCAGACCTTTTGGGTTTAGTTCTGTTTATATTCTTAAGGATTCCACAGTGTTTATGTATCATTCAGAGCCAGATCTATAAAACATTATTATTGATATAAACACGGGGAAAAACTATTCTCTGCTCCCCGGGAGTATTTACTATCTGATGTGATCTTTGACTCCAATGTGCCAACAAAAAGAAACAATAATCTTGAACCTGGCTTCTATATTGAGCTTCACGTTCTACAAAAATTGCATATTTACTCATAAACATTCAGAAAACTTTAGTATTGATGGATGATGTCGCTGTGTTCAGGTTTTTTTTTTTTCTCTTCAGTTGTCATTAAGTCGATACACGTCACTAATCCCTAACCTGTTTGAACTTAACAAATTCTCCAGTGCACATTCTTATTATTACCATTTACATTTTCAAGTAGACACATGGAGACTGTTGACCTCTCTTTAAAGCATCTCAGGTCAACATCCATTATGAGGTTGTTTTAAACAAATTTCCACCCTTTTACCATCTCTTTCTTTATAAACGTTACCACAGGTGTGCTGTTTCTATGGAAAAACAGCTTCTTCAACCAGGTTAAAACAAGCTCGCTGACTACAGGCTGCTTTTATCACATGAAGAAAAGCATTTCCGCTCTAACGGACTTTGAACCAGGGGTGACATATATCCATTTTTCATTCAATTTTCTCTCATCAAATTGCCTTTTCATGAGATGAATCCACTTTATTGAATGATTTAATTCAATTCAGTGTCCAGGCTCCTTTATTTCCTTTCATGGAATTACATGCCAGCATTCAAAGTTAACATTTTGGATCTCAGACTGCGATAACTGGATTCACAAGAGAAGTGTTAAGCTGTTTTTGAGATATCAAATCTTGATTAGTCACTACGGGAAAAACCCAAGCAGTTCATGCTACGGTCTGATTTCGTGTTGTTCTCCACAGCTCAGTGAAGCTCGATGAAGCTGACTGGGTTGAACCCACTGCTAGCCTCACCCCCAGTCAGAGGGATTTGGTTCTGAGAGACATCAAAGTATTTGCTCTTGACATAGCAGGTTAACAGCATTTCCAGCAGTGGAGCAGCAGATCTCATTTACCAGACTGAGCTGAGTCTGCACCCCTGAACTGCTTCTCAAACTCACCCTCAGCACTGTAGCATAATACTAGATATTCACCGTGGGGTTGACCTCACATTCTAAATAATAACATAAGGTTAAAAACTTTTAGAATATAGCCGAGATAGAGACATTATAAAAGAGTGACACAGTTTCAGTAGTGTGTTGTCAGGCATACCTTGTGACCTGTTATTGTAGTAAAGATGTTGGCAAGTGTATTTTTTTTCTTTTTGGCTTACTGTAGTAATAAGATGAATTAACGTGGCAGTTGTTCAGTGTTCTGGTGAGACGAGGCGGCTATTCCAGGAACAATTATTAATAGTAACTACAGAAAAACACTTCAGTAGCATCAAGAAGCACATCTGGTTGTCTTCAAAGACATTTCAGTGGGATTTGATGATAAGTCTACAAATCTTTAGCTAACAGGAGAGGTGTTTAAGATGTTGTTGTGCAAGAGTACTACTATAGAATCCTACTACATAGTAGAACTTCGGACACATAGCCATCAGGGGCTACTAAGCCCTTCTGCACATCAGTCACATAAAAGGACCTGTCAGTGTGCTGCACTGCACTGGGCTGACGTCATTGTACAGATGTGCAGTGGGCATGGCTTAGCGCTTCTTAGTGCTCATTGGATGGAGCCTCTCAATCCTCTCTGTTTTCTCCAGCTCTGATCAGTACGGCTCTTTGTCTTTTAGCATTCCCAAAGCTGCCAACGCATTCCACCTGGAAAATTACATCTGAGACAAAAGGCTGCTTCTGTTAATATTAGAATTAATTGATAAAATGGAGCAATTTGATCAAGGTAGGGTGTTAGAGAAAATTCTTTTTCATAGGGTCCCCACTGAGGAAATCTCAAAGACACAAAGACTATGTTCATTAAATCCACACCTGAGTGAGTGTGTGTGTGTTTTTATAGTCATGCTTTTTCATGTTTCATGCATTCCTGCATATCTTCCTGTTTCCAGAAACACACAGAGTCTCATTTCATCAGAGAGCTCAAACAAATTGATTTTTGGTTTGAAAGCCCTAATCTGTGAGGCCAGATATAGCCTTCTGACAGAAATATCAGATAGTAGAAGTGATAATAAATTAGGATATAAGAGACATGTGCATTCCTGCCGAGCACAGATAATGGGCATTTAGTTAGGAATGGGGGGGGCTGTTTTGAGAGGTCTTGCTGAAGACAAAACCTCCAGCTGTTGAGCAAACACAAAACATTTTCATATGACCCACAGCAATAATTGTGGGAGCATGAGGCCACAAATGTGTACTACCAGAGCTGTTGTAACCTGAGGACACATATGTAAATCCCACATTTTAATTTCTTCTGCATGCATGTGTGTCTGCAACACATACTGTGAGCTCATTACAAGCTTGTTTACTACAAGCTTGTTTGGTCAAACTGCAAATCAGCTGCAAGAAAGGAGGAGAAAAGAGAGGCAATTGGTGCATACGCAATGAGGATTTGGTGATTGTAATTTCATCTGTAAGAAGTAAGAACAGCTTTAACAAAAGAGGTCGGCTTGTGCTGCTTTGGATGAATTGTTCCATGTCAAAAAAATGCAAATCATGCTCTGCCATATCATACTGCATTGTGTTCTGGTGAACACAACAAATTAACTTGTTACATAAAATACTCAAAGTCTCCCAGAGGGGACAAAGGAGATGACAGAAAAGAATTATTATAGGAAAGGAAGTTGAAGTCTTTCCTGGCATGCAGTGCAAAATTAGAGGCAAGAAAAAAGTTGTACGTGTTCAGAGCACTGGTAATATCTTCATACTTTGTATTTTTCTTACTTGATTTTATTATAGTGTTTATTATAGTGTTTTTGCACCCGCAAGGTGATTCCCAGAGAGTTATTAGCCAAAAACTTGGCGTATGTTCTCAAATATTTGGGGAAAATGGACAAGTGGCGGACAAAAGAAAATGTAGAAAAACTCTCTACAGGAGACATTTATTTATTTATTATGACCACTGGCTAATGAAGGGGATAACATTGATTATCTCTTCAGTGTGGCACCTGTTATTGGGTGGGATATTTTAGGGAGCAAGTGAACATTTTATCTTCAAAGTTGATGTGTTACAAGCAGGAAAAATGGGCAAGAGTAAGGATTTGAGCGAGTTTGACAATTACCAGATTGTGATGGCTAGACCACTGGGTCAGCGCATCTCCAAAACTGCACCTCTTGTGATAGATACTGACCAGGCTGCAGTGGTCAGTATCTATCAAAAGTGGTCCAAGGAAGGAACAATGGTGAACAGGGTCATGGGAGGCCAAGGCTCACTGATGCATGTGGGGAGTGAAGGCTGGTTGGAACAGGTTGTGTCTGGGGTGTGATCTGTTCTCGTCCTGTTTAGTGGCTGATCCAAACATACAGTGATGGATGTGCAGCAAAGACCTGACACAGGACCTGAGAGATGCAGCTGTCACTTCAGTCAATCAGAAATGGTCTCAGTGGAAGGTGGCTCTGAAGAAGCCATTCTTGAGGAAGGGAAACAAGGAGAAAAGGCTGAGATGTGAAAATTACACAAGAACTACACTGGAAATCAGTGACAACAGGTCTGATGGGTTGATGAATCCAAATTTGAAATAGCTTTTAAGCTAAATATTAATCTAAGTGCATTACCAAACTCACAGTCATAAAACTGTACTGTGATATTATTCTGTTTAATTTTGAGACATTGACCAAGACTGCAATCCCTAGAGCAAAGCTGTCAGGATGGCTAAAAATGTCCACTGCAAGCTCAGAGCCCAAGGTGACCCCTGCAAAGACAGCATCCTCTAATAAAAAACAGTACAAATCCCAGCTAATACTTTAATGATATAGATTATGAAATGCAGTATGAAAAGGTTAACTGCATGCAACCAAAATGCCATTTAATAACACAGCTCTGCCATTTCAAGCAATCACAAGTATGGTAAATAGCACAGCTCTAGAGGCAACTCTTCCCTGCTTTGACTACTTGCAGAGATGCACATTTAATATGCAGTCCATGATAACCTTTTTTTTCGGGGGCGGGGCGGGGGGGCAGTGGGGAGATGGTAGCCTGTTAGAATTAGCATATTTTGTTGTCACCATGCCTAGCACACAGTGTCAAACATGCGCTCTTAACAAGCTAACTAGAGACAAAAAGCTTTAAGGTGCTGACGATAAGTTGTCATGTACTGTAGTACCTGCTGCATTATAGAAATCCCAATAGAGCACAACTGTCAGCTGAAGCAAGTGGCAGATCTGCACGCCTCCTCTGGGTGTACAGGAGGAGATAAACATGAGTGTGTGAGGAATAGGCTTCACTTCAGGAAACGCTACATTTTACATGACAAATTGTTGAAGTAACGGAGTTCTCGCTGTTCGTATTTCCACAGAAGTTTTGTGATTAAGCTTGTAGTTTTCCTCCCGAGCACATTCCCGTATGATAGCCGAGTCTCTAACTAAAGGGCCCCTCTAGACTCCATAACACTGTCGCCTTCCACTGACAGACATGTCACTCTCTAATTGGGTGCTGCCATATGCTGCGCCAGTTTTTACCTTCTGCTTGTGATCCAAAACATAGCAATAATAAAGTGGATGGTGTTTCCCCTGCAAATTAGACCCCAAAGTCCTATAACTGTTCCATCCTACATACCCAAAATATTATTTTCTTTTATTTAATTTTACAGTATGACATTTAAAGACTGCAGCTCCAGTAACTGGGACTACTCTCTCACTGGCCAAAGGATTTTATAACATTACGAAGTAAAACTCCCACTAGATCTGCAGGTGTCAGTAAAGGTCACGGTCCCTCTTTGCATCAAGGCCTCTCGGAATGAAGATCTGAAGCAGAGCAGTAGAGGCATATTGATGGTGTCAACTGTCATGTGTGGGCAGACAGCCGTAATGGACGTTACCCTCAGCCTGTCACTGCTGAAACAATAGGGAGCTATTGTCAAGGATAAAGTGTGAGTAAATATTTGTGTAAAAGTGTTTTGGCATAGAAAAAAACCATTTCTAACTTACAAGTTTTCTAAGTAGGTTGTGTCAGACACAAAGTCAGAGATGCAGTAAAAGAAGGAGATTTAAATTGAAACTATGCCCAGCTATAACGTATGGTATTGCTCATTGCCCTTTGGGAAATTTCAAGTTCTTTTAACAGTCGAGTTGTTTCACCAAAGCTGTACAGGGAACAGAAAGAGCCTCTGACATTTCAAAGAGGAGATTTTTGTCTGTGAGGTGTCATTTGAAAACACCTCCTATATGCTAACTCCAATAGAGAAAGCCTTTTGACAAGGCTAAAAACCACGTAGAGCGCTGCAGGAAATGAAGCTCAGCTATTCCAGGCTCTCGAGGCCAGTAAGGATTTGAGGATTCATCCCTGTGGATAAATGACCTCTAGAACCCAGTTCCATTATTCCTGACACTGGACACCGAAGAGGAAGACGGTAGTTTCTCACCCATAGACCAGACCACTCATCCCTCTTAAACACTCTACCTGCCAGAAAAATATTGTCAGCACTAAAACAAGCTCAGTATTAAAAATGTAAAATCACAGAAGCAAACCAGAGACAAACAGTCCTTGTGTTGTCAAATATAGGTATTTTTCAGCTAGTCAAATCACACCCCATACTGTATTTTTAGCTCTTCCAACACAATCCTGGTGACAGTTACTGTATTTATTTACTCATGCATAAAACAGACAGGCAGAGCGACTTCAAAGATGCACTTGTAGAGTCCATTGGGGAAATAATCAAACTCAGAGCGAACAGACGGCCTGGAAGCAGGTTTTCAATCATCCCTGAGCGATCCGACACCGCATTCTAAAACATGCAGTTTGACTTTCTCAGTGGAGTTTGCTGTTGTGCTCAGCACTTCAAAAGAAACACACTGATTTGGGTGTGTGAACTGTCAATCATGACTTTCACCGTGGCCATTTGAGTGCATGCGCTGACTTGCAACGTGGCGTGTTATTTTTCTTTGTGGAAATAGAATCTGACAAAAGGAGGAGAGGAAGTGAAAATTATGAATCGGCTTTTTAAAATATGCCCTGCTGCAGACATACGTGTGTTCACGTAAAAAGTCCTGAGTGATCTAGCCCTGTTATATCTTAAAAAGACCTCATAGTGCCATATTGTCATAAGTTCTCAAACATAAAACAGAAGGCCCTTCTCCCGTGGAACCAGCTCCCAGTTTGAATTGGGAACAGACACACAAGCTCTACTAATAAGATTAGCTTCAAACTTTATTTTTTCATTAAGCTTACAGTTGGATCAGGTGGCCCTGAACTACTTATGGAGCTATAGACCCAGATAGCTGGGGGACTTCCCATGGGCACTTTTCTTCCACTGCCCTCTTTTGACTCTCCGTGCATTTATATGGACTATTGCATATCATTAATTTGTTCTGGTTGTCATCTCATGGTCCTTTTTCCTCCATCCATTTTCCTTCTTTGGGGAGGGTCTCATACTAATGTTTTATCTTACAAATATAAAGAGCCTTGAGATGAGTTATATTGTAAACTGTCACTATATTAAAAAAAACAATCTGAACATATACAAGTATCCATGAATTAATAAATTATTTTACATTCTAAAAAGGCTCCTATTGTATCCATGGGACAAAGTTAACAGCATATTTATCCTTTCATACTATCATACTATTAGATTTAGGCAGCACAGTGGCGTGGTGGCCGAAGGTCCCCTAGAAGGTCTGGGTTCGATTCCACCTTGGTCCGGACCTCTCTCAGTGTGGAGTTTGCATGTTCTCCCCATGTCTGCGTGGGTTTCCTCCCACAGTCCAAAGACATGCAGTTACTGGGACTTGTTTAACTCATCACTCTAAGTTGCCCATAGGTGTGAATGGTTGTCTGTTTCTCTGTGTTGGCCCTGTGACAGGCCGGCGACTTGTACAGGGTGTACCCTGCCTCTTGCCCTATGTCAGCTGGGATAGGCTCCAGCCCCCCCGCGACCTTGAACAGGATAAGCGGTCGAGAATGGATGGATGGATGGATGGACTATTAGATTTAACAAAGAACGTAAACCCTCATTGAATTCTAAGGTTTAAATATCAGGTCATAATAAAAAAAAAAACACCTGGTGCTCATCATTTTCTAAAATTACTTAAACAACCTCAGGTGTCACTCCAGAGAACATGTCTTCACTGCTCTAGAGTCCCGTGGCAGCTTGGTGATCTAAGGCTTGGATGCAGCTGCTCGGCCATGGGAACCCATTCCACGAAGTTCTCTGTGCACTGTTTTTGAGCTACAATAATCCGAAGGCCACATGAAGTTTGGAGGGCTGTAGCGTTTGACTCTGCAGAAAGTCAGTGACCTCTGCGCACTATGCAGCTCAGCATCAGCTGACCCCACTCTGTCATTTTACGTGGCCTACCACTTTGTGGCTGAATTGCTGACGTTCTTGACTGAATTGTTGCACAGGTAGCATCCTATTACGGTACTAGGCTGGAATTCACTGAGCTCCTGAGTGCGACCCATTCTTCCACAGATGTTTGTAGAAGCAGTCTGCATGCCTAGGTGCTTGGTTTATACACCTGTGGCCATGGAAGTGATTGGACCACTGGAATTCAATGATTTGGATGGCTGAGTGAATACTTTTGGCAGTATATGTCAATCATATAGAAATGTGAAAGACTCCCAAATTTATGTTTAAACACCATAAATGGAATTCATAAAGCATTGAAAAAAAACTTCCTATCCGAAGTTGCTACTTTGAGATTTCTGGATGATTAAAAAAAAACTTTCAAAAAATCCTACATAATGGCTGAGTCACCAAACACAGAGAACTGATGTGAATTCGCCCACATTTCATTCTTGCAAGTAGGCTTTGGAGTCTCATTAAAATGTCATAAGGCTTTTTCTGGATGTGTGACTTGCTTTAGTAACCACAGATTACAAGAGACTTTGAAACAAACAGCTTGACATGTTCAGTTTTATCCAAGGCAAAACCTAAATGCAATATTTAAATACTTGAAGTTATGTATCCTTTAGTGAGTGTGGGTTGATAACAGTTTAAAAAAAAAGTCAAATGTTGATCTTTGCTGGATGTGAGAAGCATTTATGTCAGTAAACAGCCTTAGCGGTTTAGCAAATGTTACATCATTTATTTTACATCCACCCATGCTGAATATCACGATGCTTTGAAGGCCCCAAAACCTGTTTTTATATCATCGCTTGTCAGAAAGAAATTCATCCAGCTAAGTACACTATTGCAGGGCTCCTGCTAGGAATGACAGGAAGCTTCACTTTGATGTTTTTCCAGCATCAATTTTGCTTATGAGTCAATTTTATGCATTTAAATGTGAACATTCAAACAATTTCAGTCAAGATGCTGCACCAAGGGTCTGTGTTCAACCTTCCTGGGGCCTTTCAATGTGGAGTTTGCATGTTCTCTCTGTACTTGCGTGGGTTTTCTCCAGATGCTTCCTCCCACAGTCCAAGGACATGATGGGTTAATTCTAAAATGGCCATAGTGGTGGAGATAAAGTTTGGGATAAAGTGCTGAAAGTGTATAGACTAAAGTATTCTGTCAATGTGGCTAATCTAGATCTAATTACACACTTAATTACACTCTAATTACAGTCTTCTTGTCAAGGGTCACTGTAGTGCAGTGCACTGTTGCCTCATGGCTTGAAATTTTTGGTTTAAACATCCTGCTTGGCTAGGACCTTTTTGTGTGGAGTTCAGATGTTCTCCACCTGCCTTCATGGGTTTCCTGTGGCTGCTTTGGTCTCCTCCCACGGTCAAAAGGTCCTTTCTTCCAGTGACGACCGACTCTGCCCTGCCTTCCTTTTGGCCTGTTTGTGCAGAAGGTCGTCTCTGCAAGCACTGGAGGGCTGGTGTGTCCTACTTCCAATCAGTGACACTGGCAACACCTGGGCCCAATGTGTGCCACTGCTCTATAAAAGTGCTCACAGCTGATTGGATTGGTGGCTTGGACAGAGGCTGATGTGTTGTCTGTGTTAGCCCTGTGATGATCTGGAAACCTGCCCGGTTTGTACCCTGCCTTTTTGCCCAACATCATCTGGGATAGACACCCCACGTGTCTATTTCGATAAGGGGTTAAAGCAAAAGGATGGGTGTCATGTCAACATATACTGATAAATTTGCTGATGCCATGGCTCTTCCTCTTAGAAGTTGACATTTCTTTATTGGAGTGTCTAGTAAAGTAGAATTGAGATCAGATTTCTCAAGATGAGAAAAAAAAATAGAGTTGAATCTTGAGAAACAGGAAACACTTCATTTCACAGCACACCTGAGAAATCAAATGAAATCCAATGAAATATAGGTTTATATACTGATGTACTTTAACAATGTTATCAAAATCCAACACGTCGTCTGTTTTACTTCTGGTAATATCTACAATGGCATGGGTTAGCTGACAGGCTAATAGGAGTCATGCTGAAGGTTTAATAAGTACTTACACATGCACAAACACACAGATGCACACCTAGTGTCAGTCCACAGAGGTTTGAGTGGGTGGCTGATACGTGACATCTTAAAATAAAAGTACTGTTAAACATAATACACACTCAGTGCAATCCTCAGTGTCTTGCTTGATAATGGAGAAGCAGCACAAATATGTGAGCTTCAAACTTCATTTGGAAGTGGACAAGCTTCAATCACTGAGAGTGAAGAAATCAAAAAGAAGATAGACTGCACCGTAAAAATGACCTGGATATTGACACAATCAATCTTTTGGGACTATACGAGCACATCTCTTTTTTTCTGTATATGTGTGTGCCTTCCTGCTACCCACTCCTTCACTTGATTGTTTTTACTTTATTTGCAAGTTCAGGCTCATCAGTCTTCTCCAACAGCACAGGGGGGGGGGGAAGGAACAATCTCATAACCCTCTCATTACCGCCCCCAGCCTCATACTTCTGCTGTTCACAGATAACCAAAAAAAAAAAAAAAACCCTCGCTTTTGGGACACAAAATACCGTTTCTGCAGCCGTTTTGCTTTGCAGTGTTGAAACCCATTAAGTAATCCAATAAGGGGGAGAAAATAAGGTTAAAGCTCTCATGATAATGAAAAAAAGGGTTTAAATTGAGCACATGTAATATTTAGGGTGAGTCCTGGATGAGACCAAGAGAAAAAATTATGACTACAGGGTGAGCAGAACTCCATGCTGTGCACCAAAATATTTCTAACCTTGTTCAATTAAAGCTGAAAAATGACTTAATTTATGAAACAACTGTGTGCCACCGCTGTAGAGAAGCAAAAACAAAACTCTTGAAACAACTTAAGAAAGCTTGTGCGCAACCAAATCCCTCGAAAGCTCATTAATAGGGCGGGCAGATGGCCCACTTCTCTAAAGGCCAAATCATCATGGCAGAGGTGATGGATGGAAATGAAAGCTGTCCTCACTGTTTTTCTGAGAGAGCACACACTGTCCCCAAGCAGACCATCCATCCACTGCCGTGTGGACTTAAAGCACTACATCTTCTGGCCTGTCGCTGGCGACCAGCAGAGACCTGCACTTGATCACACGACTTAATTGGCCTTCCTGACAGTGCAAACACACTCATACAGAGGCAGAGCAAATGCAAACAAATGAAGCTTCAGAAAACAAGTTAAAGTGTCAAGAATTGGGAGTGCCATTAAAGAGAGCAGGTTATATCTTTGCTGCCAAGGTCAGCACTTGTTTTCATTAAACGTTACACCTTAATTTGGGCAAACACAGACTTTGCCGGTGGAGCAGCAGAGAGCGCAGAATCATTTGTTCCCATCTTTATTGGCAGTGGCTGCTGCATTTAACCTGATAAAGACCATTTTGAAGTCTGGGAGAGTGCACTGACACAAATGACTTGCGACGTTTAGCTTTGATTCACCCTTCACTGAAGAGCCAATTCATATTCCGCCAGTAGAAGTATCAAGAGAAATTGTCTCAGAAATGATCCCAACTTCAACATCTCTTTGTCAGGATCAATCAATTTGTTTAATGAATGTTCGAGACTTGCTGGAGGATAACGGAGGAGACATACAAATAATCGGCTATGTGCTGTGAATTCAGGGCTGAATTAATTTTATAAGGCTTCTGCGGCAAAGTTGGACAACAGAATTAAAGGCTGAAGGACTTCTTGTTATATAGCACCATCTACTGGAAAAGTATGGAAGACATTCGACCTCTAAGGAGGCCGTTACACACAAGTCAGACAAATTCTAATAAGCCAATCACATGGTCAAAATAACCTGAAGTTCAAATTGAGCATTAGGATAGAGAAGAAAGGTGTCTAAGATTTAAACATGTCATGGTTGCTGGTGCCAGGCAGGCTGGTCTGAGTCTGATCTACTGGGATTTTCCCAAACTATCATCTCTAAGGTTTATAGAGAAAAAGTCAGAAAAAGGGAAAATATCCAGTGTGTGGTAGTTCTCGGAGTGAAAATACCTTGTTGATGCATGAGGTCAGAGGGGAACGGCCAGCTGACAGGAGGGCAAAAGTAGCTCAAATAACTGTTACAACCAAGGTATTCAGGAGAGCGTCGCTGCACGTGCTACACATCAAACCTTGAAGCAGATGGACTACAGCAAAAGAAGACCACACCGGGTGGTACCAAATGACTCCCACTTAAAAGCAACAGCCTATTGTTGCTGACCGTGTCCATCTCTTCGTGACCACAGTGTACACATCTTCTGATGGCAGCAGGATAATGTGCCATGTCACAAAGTTCAAATCATCTCATTGAACATGACAATGAGTTCACTGTCCTCAAATGGCATCCTCAGTCACCTGATCTCAATCTGACAAAGCACCCTTGGGATGGGGTGGGACAGGACAGCAGCTTGTTGACACTATGCCACAAAGAGCCAGCTGTAATTGAAAAAAAGAGGTCCAACCTGGTACTAGCAAATGACAGTGAGTATATATATATATATATATATATATATATATATATATATATTTTTTTTTTCATTCTATGCAGGGATAGAAAACATTTGCCACAACTGAATATTACAATCTTGAAACCATGTATAAGAAAATGTGTTCATATTCCTGCTCCAAGAAAAGCTGCCGCCTGTCATAACAGGAATCTATCAGCTGGTCTGACTTCTCTGGATACAGTTTTTCAGAGCTTCCTGTGCAGACAGGATATACGGATAACAGCTGATAGATAACTGGTTCAAGAGTTCCTACTCTATCCAGCAATTGTTTATTAATGCAATGTGGTGGCTTCTCCTTTATACCTTTGTTGGTTGTGTTACCTGATTACACCACAAGATGGGAGTATCCTACAACAAAAGGAAGAATGACTCGCCTGAGGTCAGTAGATAAACCAGAGACCGACTTCCTACATAATCTTGCCAAAACTGAGGCAGACACAGGCACTGTACATTTTGACTGTTGGGATGTGAACTCGGTGTAGCTGAGTGTAGCTCAATTTTGCTGCAAAACTGTCAGGCAAACAGATCATTTTAATTATGTTCTTATTGAATCCTACAAACAGTTTCCTATTTGTAGGATTCAGCCACATCAAATTCAGGGCCAAAACACCTCTTTGTAGACGTTTCCCCCCCCCCTTTTTACCTACATTTTGTACTTTCACTGGCACCATCTATCATGTCTTTTCCCTGAAGTAAAGTACTTTCCTTCAGGAAACAGGGCTTTCTGCACATATCTACTGTATATCCTCTGTGATCGATAAACACTAGTCATCACAAAGCCTTGTTGTCAGCCGTCACAATGAAGCATCCTCCCACAGAATCCATATGAGCTGCTTTCAAGGAAGCAGCAAATTACAGCAGCTCTTCTAATCCCTTACAGCAAGGCTGCACCCAACACCTCCAACCATGGCTGCTCCACCCACTTCCCCCCAAAGATGAGCTTTAGTAATCACTGGTCATTGTCTGGCCAGGCAGGGTGTGTGATGCAGTGGTCAGGGTTGTGTATTTAGCTGTGTACAGGGACTAGGGCTTAATGTCATTTGAATACTACAACAGACATATTGATGTAATTACTATATAGTGATACAATTATTATATTTTTTATACCTCACATGAAACTTTCATTTCTATATGTGCCAGAAATGTGTGACATAAGCAGCGGTACAGTAATTTAAAATGAAAGCAAATATAGGAATGTTTTCAATGATTAGAACATTAGAAAGCAGCATAGTGTGCTATACAAATAAAGTTATATAACACACACAGTAACATGATTGGGTACACAAAGAGCCCCTTATAGAGACACTGAATATCTCACCATCTACAGTGCATAATATCATCAAAAGATTTAGGAAATCTGGAGAAATCTCCGTGCGCAAGGGAAAAGGCCAATATTGGACGCCCATGATCACCCTCAGGAGGCACTGTATTAAAAATAGGCAGGATTCTGTGGAAAAATCCCTGCATGTGCTCAGCAGCATTTCCAGAAATCTTTGCCTGTGAACACAAATGCAAGTTAACACTGTATAACGCGAAGAAGAAGCCACGTGTGAACATGATCCAGAAAACTGTTCTGTGGTGGAGACAAATCGAAATTTGAAATTCTTTTTGGAAAACATGGATGCTGCACCCTGCAGATTTTAAAGATGAGAGCGAACATCTGGCTTGTTATTAGCAGTCAGTTCAAAAGCCTGCATCTCTCTGATGGTGTGGGGGGTGCATTAGTGCCTATGGAATTGGCAACTTGCACATCTGGAAAGGCATCATCAGTGCTGGAAAGTATATACAGCTTACAGAGCAACATATGCTCACATCATGAAACAAAAAAATCAGAAGGCCCAGGACTCTGGGTCTTCTGAATTTCTTAAAACTACATTTTCTCAGTTTAAGCATTAGGTCTGTGCAGTATCTCAGCTGTTAGGACTGCACTCTTCTGGACAGAGACCTCCGATGGCATGCCGGAATTAGTGTGGAGCAGCTGGATAGTGTAGTGGCAACATCACCCTCTTTGGACCAATAGTGTCTGAAAGGTAATTTTACTCATGGTACTTCAATATTACATATTACCACCTACTATAATGAAAACGCCTCAACACATAGCATCCTTCTCACCTCGTCTCAGTCTAAAACTGTCCTTGGCCAACTAAACGCAGGAACTTGCTCAGTCAGAGCTCAGGCTTTGCAGTTTTTCTCTGTGCATTAATGAAGTAGAAAATAACCTTTAGCTGTGTGACATTTCACAGCTCCAGCTATTGTACAGCATAAGCAAAATGGTCTAGGAGGAGGTGTCGGCGATGTGAATCTGAGTTAGTCCAAACAGGTTGTTGGTATCAAATGCCCCTTTCAGACATTAACACTTTTCCGTCTTGCTGACGTCAATAATATGATCCCAGCAGTCTTACTAGGTTGGATCCAGTAACTTTCAACAGAGTCACGCACAAGATTAAGATGTCTCTCCTGTGAGCTGCTCTGCTTCCTGAAACACCACTGTTGTTTTGGAGAATTCCCCAAAAACATTAAAAAGTATATTACAGCATTTTATCTCATCAACTCAAACGTGGTCCATGAAATCAAAGATGTGTGTGTGTGTGGGGGGGGGGGGGGCGACATGTTTGCAGTGTGCTAATGCAGATCCGAGCTTGCCATAAGACTTTCTCTCAAACACTTAAGGGTCTGGCAAGCGGCCCAGCCAGGTTTCCTTCACTGCACTCGCCAGCTCCTCTTCATCTTTCTGTAATATTGGCTGCCACTGCAGCCCAGTTTTATTTAATGCTGAGCATCCTTTACAGTTAAAAGCAAGCCTTTTACTGCTACGCACAGCTCAGTTTGTCACACGCAGCTCTGTGATCTTAAAAGGCTAAAACTCCACTTGATACTGGATGAGGAGGCGAAGCCCCTATTGCTGCCCCACTTTGAGCTAAGACAGAAATGAGATGCTGAGCCAGGTGCACTCAATTTCCCAAATTAAAGTGCCTCCACGGGGCTTCTGTGGGATAGAGGAAGAAGTGGTTGAGTAACCTCGAATAGGTGAAGCCGTGGATTAGATGAGCTTGTTTAAAGCTGCCTTGATTTTCATAGACATGCAAACACAGACAGTGAATCTCAGGCCCTACTTGTGAGTAATGCAAAATGAATCTAAAACAGAACTTGATGGGAGTTTTGCAAAATGTTATTTTGAAATACACAACAGCACACCATAAACCTGTTGCTACATTAAAATGTAGGGTTGGGTCCAATTAACAACCCCAGATCTGTGACGTAGCAATTTGATTCTGTATTACCATACCATTGAATTAAACTGGTAAGTTCAAAGTTAATTCTTAACTCAGAAAAGGGCCAAAAAGTATTGGACATTAAGATGGTTTCACCCACTGAAAATCTTGACAGACTGTTCCAGACAGAGGCTCAGTATAAAGCAATAAAGCAGCCTCATATTGAGATGCTAATCATGCAAGTTAATATTGTTCTTTTCTGCTGCATATCCCCAAATCATTTTTCTGCAAATAAAAACGCACTACACATTTGCTCCGCACTGTGGCACGGTGGTTAGCACTGTTGCCTCACAGCAAGGAGGTAGAATCGATGGGTTCAAATCCATCATCTGGCCGGGGCCTTCCTGTGTGGAGTTTGCATGTTCTCCCCTGTGTCTGCGTGGGTTCTCTCCAACTACCTCCCACAGTTCAAAGACATGTGCTTGGTGGGTTTAGGTTAATTGGTGATTCTCACTTGCCCATAGGTCTGAATGTGAGTGGAAATGGTTGTCTGTCTCTCTTTGTTGGCCCTGCGACAGGCTGGCGACCTGTCCATGGCAGCTGAATTGGATAAGCGGAAGAAGCTTCAGTAGATGGATGGATACATGTTTGCCCCAATGAATATCTAGCCTTGCACAATGCCAGCAACGGCTTGAGAAGATTTACAGAACAAAGCAACACTGCAGAAGAGATTTGACTTGTGTTGTGCCCGAATCAATGGAAGTAGAAAATTATTTACCTTTGGTGCATGAGTGTAAGCGAAGAAAAGGCCGCGATCCAAAGAAGAGGCAGCAAAATGAGAGAAAGGAAAGACAGAAGTCATCAGATCAGTAAAATCAGGATCAGGGAAAATATAAGATTTTGGTCACATTAGCACAAAGTTAAAAACTATGAATGCTTGTAACGAGGTGACTGAAATGAGGATGCTCCATTAATCTATTTTGAACTATAGAGAGTGTCATAAGTGATGCAAAGTAGGCTTTAAGAACACACACACACACACACACACACACACACACATACACACACACACACACACAACATAAACAAGGGAATGAAGGAAATCTGTGCAAATCTGCCATTATTATAACAGGATGACATCATGGTCTGAAATGTTACACATCTTTTAATCTATCTGTGTCCCTGCCTCTTTTCATACCCTCCTCATCTTTTCCTTCTGTTCTTTGAATGTGAATGTATTAAGAATCATTTTGTTACACTGCAGGCAGTTTGGAGGGGGGGGCACAGGCTGGGGGATCAGCTGATAAGTTGCCACTGATTCTCAAAATAACTCAGGATACAGCCTCTTATCTCAGTGATGTCAAACAGCAAGAAACTCAGTCTTTTTTTTAAACCTATGTTTTATTTTTTTGACAACCAAATTGCTCAGTTACTTCTATCGCGGTAAACTCTGCACTCTGCCACCCCTTCACCACTCCCTTCCTCCCTCTCCTCACATCCTCCTCTTCTTCTTCAGTAAATTTGCGTCTTGTGAGTGCTTGTATGTGACGCTGGACAAGAGCAGCCCGTCCACAGGGGATGAGAGCCGAGAAATGGAAAGGGATGGAGAGGACAGAGTCACCCAGCGGAAGAAGAGCACAAACCCGTTTCACCTCTAAGGGCAAAAACACCGGCATGTGGTTTTTGAGCAGCTCTTTGTCACGCGAACACCTCTCGTCCTCCTCCTCCTGCTCTCATCTACTACTCGTGTAGTTTTGGGAATATAGGAAAAGGACAAGGACACTGACCAAATAAATGGCACGCACATGTAGAGAAACTGCACAATATTTTTGTAGGCCTTTTTTATTTGTTAAAATGGGAGTAGGAAGCAACAAAACATACAACCATGATGTTTTAAAAAATACCAGCAATTGTATTGCTGTGTGTTTTGCAGCAGGATGCAGGCGGCATGCTGTGTTTTGTAGCACAATCATTTTTAGTGTTGTGTTTATTTTAGATATTATTGGTTAAAACTTACAACATCCTAACAATCACTTCCCCCCGTCATCGTTTCATCTCTTCCTTAAAGCAAACCTTGTATTAATATTCTGGTTTGAGACTATTTTTACTGCTATTTGGCATCAATATTTAACAACTTATATATTTGATTAAAAAAAATCTTGCAGCAGAAAGTGGTAAATGTACAGTACTGTGCAAAGGTTTCAGGCACTTTAGATCTTAAGATTCTTACATCACACACTCATCATCAGGGAGGCATGTGATTGGCCCCAAATGAATTCTGCGCATGCCAATGATACCAAATATATCCAGCCAGAATCATAAAGGGATCATTCCCAATAAAATCAATCAAACAATAAGAGTAAGTGAATAAATATCTTTTCTACAGGGACTGACTTCACGGCATCTGCTAAGCTTCACATATTCATGACGACCAGTTGGGAAAATCCTATTGATTATTAAGACTGGGCAGGTTGCTCCTGACACCATTGAAAGGTTTAAGTTAAACTTGCAAACAACACCTTTGTACAGGTTGCATACATGCATAGGACTCACTCACTCAGCATTACTGTGGTTTTAATTCCTCAAGTAATCTTATATTTGGCAAGTGTTAAAAAAATGACTGTATTAGAAAATTATTTTTGACACAGAGAATTATGGATAGAAGCTGAGTCTGGTATCAAATTGGAGGCAAAGATGAGGCCTTTCATATTTTACCATTTGTTTTAGCATGCAGCTTGTTCAGCTGCAACTTTGCAGACCTAAGCCATACTGCGATGTTCTTTTAGAGAAGAAAGGCTGTCTCCTGGGAACCCTTCCAAGCAAGTCTTGTCTTTTTCTAATTTTACTGTCATGAACTTCAACATTTAACATGATAACTGAGGCCTGTAGAGTCTGAGATGTAGCTCTTGGGGTTTTTGCAGTTTCTCTGAGCGTGGCATGGTCTGACCTTGGAGTACATTTGCTGAGATGTCCACTCCTGAGAAGACTGGCAACTGTCTTGAATGTTTTCCACTTGTGAATAATCTTTCCTAATGATGGACTTCCTTATAACCTTTTCCAAACTGATGAGCAGCAACAATTGCTTTTTTTATGATCATTGCTGATATCTTTCCTTCATGGGATTGCGTTAACAAATCTGTGAACATTCCAGATCAGAAAAATGCAAAAGACTGTTTGTCTCAGGTTGTATTTACCTAATTTGTGCTAATAACCTGCTAAAAATCAGATCATTTTTAAAATTATGTCCTGATATGTAAAATCTGCTAATTTAAAAAGGATGTGCTTTCTTTTTATCATGATTGTAATTTAGCTGTTCTGGGATTACATAAAGGTAAACACAGTTAAGACAGTAACACTGTAAAACTGTGGCGAGTTCGGCGTAGAACAACCTATGAAGTAGGTGAATTAGGCAGCAAATAGCCAGATTCCTCTGAGTGAGAATTCCAGTCATGCAGACATGTCTTCCATAACTAATGGCCTCTATTTCTGTCACATGGCGAGCCCTCTTAGTCACTTACACAACAATATGCTCATAAATAAGCAGGGATTCACATTCTTTCACATGCATACATACTGCAGATGCTGACATATAGCTCTAGAAAATGAAGACAATGTCAGTACTCCTCCTCGCTGTGCAAGGTTACCTTCTCGTCCTCTCATTACCCCCTCTCTCTTTCTCAGAAATGTCAGCCTTCTCACTGATACATTGCTTCTCATATGCTGCACCGTTTGGCATTTAAATATCAATGTTGGAGCACATACCTGAGCCGTAGCTTCCAAGAATTTAAGATGCGGCGCCCATATGAAGGATTTAAAGGTCCAGTGCAGTTGCAGCAAACTGCAGTGGGTCATGGGTTACCATGCGTGAAGTATGTGAAATGGTTAATTCACAGATAAGTTTTTGATACTGGATATTTTACAGCAGTGTTACTGTGGGAGCCAAATCAGGCCCCATTTTCAATTTCACTAAATAAATTGATGGGGTTTCAGTTACACCTGTTCCAATTGCTCGTTAATGCAATTACATGGGAGCAACTCATTGCATTTAGGCGTGCAGTTATGGCCAAGACAACCTGCTGAAGTTCAAAGTGATACTTCTTTCACATTCTGTTGCTCTGAACATCTGAATGGGGAAGAAAGGTGATTTAAGTTCATTTGAACGTGGCATGGTTGTTGGTGCCAGACAGGCTGGTCTGAATATTTCAGAAACTCCTTATCTACTAGAATTTTTCCACATAACTATCTCTAGAGTTTACAGAGAATGGTGCAAAAAAAAAACAAACAATATCCACGCTACAGTTTGTAAGGGATCACCAAAATCGGACAAAAGATGACTGGAAAAATGTTGCCTGGTTCAGTGAATCTTGATTTCTACTGCAAACTTAAATAACAGTTAACAGTCGACGGTTAATGGGGAAAAAAGGCGCATCAGTGATCATCATTAGTATCGTATCCTGTACAGCCACTGGGATAGGGTCAGCTGAACTGCAGCAGACTGTATTTGCTTTTGTGGGTAATTGCTGCACAAACACAGACTTTGATGACGTACATATCAGCAGAGGGGAGCAGGTGGGACTGTGTGAAAACGGCAAAACTCTTATGGCAACACAGTATCAGCACAAGGAGCGCTGATGTCACAATGGCTCGGTATCACAGACTACATCTGGCTTCTGGGCACTTTTACTAGAGCAGGTGGAGTTCGGGGATTTTACCTTCTCACTCTGTGCCGGCTGGTCAAAGCATAGACCTTTCCAACACAAGGTCACTTTTCCGACTTCTACAATCCCACCGCTCCCTCAGGCTTGTGTTAGCAGCAGCCTGAGGGGCTTTGTGTTAGCCAGAGGCCACAACTGTATAGTGAAAAATTGAGCTTAGACAAGCAAAGCATGGCTTTGAATTGCTTGTCTAATTATGGACATGAAGCAGAACTAATGCACACTAATGTACCAGCATTCCTACAGTGACCGCATATGCACTGGAGAAAGGTCACACATCAGCCTGCCTATACTGCTACATCAGTATGTGAGTATACAGTATGTCTGTGTGTGACAGAGACAAAGACAGCCCAGTGCTTTGTGCCTTGCCCTTGTTGAAGGGAGAGATGAGATGTGTCTAAACAGAGATGGTGACATCACTTCTTGGCAGGCTGCTCCAGGGAGACCATGGTGCCTGGACCACAGACACATGCTGATCCAATAACAACATGAACCACCGTATCTGTGTGTGTGTGTGTGTGTGTGTGTGTGTGTAGGGGGGGGGGGGTGCTGTGACCAGTTCAGTCAGCACATGCCTCCTACAGCTAGTCCTTAATCGAACAGAGGGAGGCTAATTCACAAGAAAAAAAATGGGAGTACAGAATGTGTGTATGTGTACCTGTGTGGGGTTATGCGCATCCTCTACTGGTATCCTAGTTAAACATCCCAGTAAGAGTTGGTAAGTATTTAAACATAACAGCAAAAAGAGAATGAGAAGTTGTTTTTGTGAGAGAAAAAGATTTATGACTCTATACATCAATATATACAAGAGGAAGAAGGGCATGTGCTTGTATGTGCAAGACAGAAAAGGACGAGTGAGAAAACAAGGCAACTGGTGAGAGATTTTAAGAGGTGCAAGCGAAAGAGTGAAGCTCTAAGTGTGTGTGTGTGTGTGTGTAAGCAATGGAGAGTCTGTTGTGTGTATGTTAGAGTGAGATAGTGCTGGCGGTAAGGTGAAAGGGATAAAGACAAAGCAGTGTAAGAGAAGAGTAAAAGCAGGGAGAGCTGGGTCATGTATGCCTTACATAATTTACAGGTCAGCGTAAACTCCTTTAGGTACTTTTGAAAGAAACACTAATAATACTATGTTTTTTTTATACATGCTGTGCAAACATTTGACCAAATTTGAAATAACAACAACAACAATAATAACAATAATAATAATAATAATAATAATAATAATAGGTAATGGGCTTTTTTAAATTACATTTAATAGCATAGAAAATTGTTATCTATATAGTAACTCAAATTGCAAACCTTAAACAAGCAACTGCATTAGTTGTCAAAGATGACCACAAGATTTATATAACAGCCTTTTGGTGAATTATTATGAGATCTATTTGCAGCAAATTCTGTGTATAATCATTTGGGTTTCGAGCCCTGGCGACCCTCATTCCCTTATAAATGTCAGCTGGAATCCGTACGGCCTTCCCTCACTCCTCAGCCCATGCTCTTCATAATGATAGATGGATGGCTGTATGGATGGATGGACAATAAAACGTTTTTTAATTACATTTTAATATTAAACTCACTGACTTACTGCCATCTCAAAAGTGTTGTGACACCTGCTATGCTGTATTATGTGGTAACAGTGGCACTTACAAAAAGGCAGAAGACCAAACTGGAGGTGGCAGAGTTGCAGATGCTAAAATTTTCAATGGGAGATTAGAAATGAGAATATTAGAGAGAAAACTCAAGTTGAGCAGTTTGGAGAAAGTTAGAGATGCAAGGCTGAGATGGTTTGGACATGTGCAGAGGAGGGAGAGTGGATATACTGGGCCAAGGGTGTTAAATATGGAGCTGTCAGGGAAGAGGAAAAGAGGAGGACCACAGAGGATGTTCATGGATGTAGTGAAAGAGGACATGCAGAGGGTTGGTGTGACAGAAGAGGATGCAAGGAATAGGATGAGATGCTGTGGCAACCCCCTAAAAGAAGCAGCTGCAGGCTTAACATTACAAGCAAAGGTACGTATACATGAAGTCAGGGAAATGCACGCATGTGTTTTAGTACAGCAAGTTTATTTATAAACTATTTCTTAAACATGACTTCATTTGGGCCAAGCTCACTGCAATGGGAAACTGTAAATGACATGAAATGACTCCTACGACTCCTACCACAGATGAGAGGTGCATGAAATTAGACTAGTTTGGATTAAACAGGTATAGTGTTCACTGTATATGAATAACTGTCAGTGTGTGCACTGAGATGACTGTCTACAGTGCCTCCTTATGGTTTGCACCATGTTGAGTCAGTGTGTGAAGGTCAAGGACTCAGTCTCAGTCTCTTCTCTCATCAGGTACCCACTGGCCATCTGTGTTCCACTGTCTCTCCTCTTTTCTCCACTGACCACATAAAACTCAATCCAAAAGAAAGGAATATAACATTCTAAAAGCATTACCACTCTGAAAGACTGAGAGGAGATCACCTAAATAGAGAAAGGAGCATCACAGAAGAGGACATGAATACAGTGCAGGAGTTGGAGTGGCAGCTCATGAATAATCATCTTACCCAGATCACCACTGTATGGATTGCTGAACTGAGAACTGCTTAATTAAAAAGTCACAGTTTTCATACAAAGTGCATATAAATTAACTGTGAAAGAAGCTTGTATAATTAATATACATACTGTAACAGTATGCCTAGGAAATAATGGTAGATTTATATTTGAAATAACTAATTTTATCTTACATAAATTATACCTACTGTGTATTTGCATATACAGTATACACAAACCTGTAGGCCAATAAACCAGAAACAGCTATATAAAAGATTTGGGTTGTAATTGTTTATGTTTATGAGGAGCCCATTTCACATGACGCTTTGTAATTTTAATCCACTGCTAATATAAAAGTATTGATTAGTGCAGCTTTAATGACTTTACTGAGATACTCGACCAAGCCCATTCAACAGCGCCACAAAGCTCGACACACATACTTCATCAAACAAGACAGTTTTTTATTTTATTTTCCAACCCGTGTTGTCAGCGCATCCATCACGTATCCAGTGATCTGTACACAGGGTGGCGCAGTGGGTAGGTGCTCACCTCGCAACCAGAGGGTCGCAGGCTTGAGTCCCTGTCTGAGCATGTGCCGTCATTGTGTCCGTGGGCAAGACACTTAACCCGCATTGCCTGTGAATGTGGTTGGAGGGGCCATAGGTGTGAACTGGCAGCCACGCTTCTGTCAGACTGCCCCAGGGCAGCTGTGGCTACATTAGTAGCTTACCACCACCAAGTGTGATTGAATAGTGCACAGAATTGTAAAGCGCTTTGAATACCGTGAAAAGTGCTATATAAGTCGAAGGCATTATTATTATTATAGCTCACTTTTTGTGTAACCAAGTCAAAACTTCTTTGGAGGGAGCAAACCCCTCCCTGGGTTGACTCAATCAGTCGATACAATGGCCAACGATTTCTCATTATGATGATTAGTGCAAAGCTTCTAACATTTAAGCCCTGGGTAAAATCAATGCCTTTGTTGCAGTGCAGAAAAAAATAACTCATAATGTACTGCGGTTCCTGCAACGTGGACTTTGAAAAGGAAAGATATTTAATCAACGCTGCTTTTTACGATTTCACTTATCTGGAAGCAACTAGACCATTCATTGCTAGTTCCTGACACAACATTGCTTGGTACGAACGCCTTTATATAACTCCATCAGCATAGTATCTTTGAAAGTGAAGACACTAATAATAAATTATAAGTTATAACAAATATAAAAATGCAGTGATTGAGGTGCAGCAAAAGACAAATGTATCTCATCAAAACACTACATTAATATGACACTGACTTGGTTGCTTTTGTTTTGCATTTGTTTCCCGGTGACCCTTTTCCCAGCCCATGTCATCAGTTATCCTCAACTACATCTTCCTTACGTTTATCATCACTATTGAATTCAGATTTCAGGAAATAAAACCAGAAGAGTTTTGTGAGGTTTTTAATTGCTGGGGATTCTGTGATTCAGGTACAACTGGAATTAACTGACACTCTTATGATAGTGTCAATCATATGGCCTACACAATTTCATAATGTGCATGAAACACACCTAAACCTGTGGAGTCCCACAAGGCCCCATTGCTGGTCCTGTTTCGTTTCTCGTTGAGTCTGCCACCACTTTTACTTTATAATTACCACTGAAGTAAAAGTACACAAACCTCAGCTTGTTGGAGCACCCAGAGAGTTGGTGGAGAATTCTAGACTAAGACAGACTAGATTATTCTTTCCTGACCTCATCTCACTGCATATCAGTTTGCTTTAGAATAGATTTAATAGAGAGCTTTATTAGTTGCCCACTGTCTTTAAATGGGTTTCAAAAACAATTTTGCCTGGCCCTTTCACCTCCACATCACTGTTCAGTGTGACTAGTTACTCCAACTCATTTCAAAATACAGGATAAAGACACTTTCTGTTGTAGCCATAAGCTTTGCAATGGATTACCTCTTCGAATGATACCATCCCCAACAGTGGTTACTTATAGATCCTTGCTTAAGGCTTCCTACTATGCCTTGGCATATTATCCAGATTAAATAAACCTACTCATTATGTATTTTATCTAAATTTATTAACTATAAAGTATAAACTTACTGTTTTTCATCTACCTAATGCATAAGATTACCTAGTTATGTCCATACTGTATTTCAGTTTTGAAAACTGCTGCACAGCACTTCAATAAATGTTTATTTAAATGAACTTCAGAATTTCATATTTAGATCCCTTATACTTAACTAGGACCATGTCTCTCCAAACCAATCTACACTGGTTCCAGCCTAAGCATAGCACACCGTGTGAGCCTCAAATCACAGCATCGCACTCACCTGTTTATGTGATCTCAGTTTTTCAGTATTGAGAAACTTTGCAGAACTAGTGTGAAAACAGTATGTACTTTCTCAATAAAACCCAGAAACCAACTGTAGGCATGCAACAAGAGAAATCTGTTAACCCATCATAATGATTGTGGTCAATCTGAAGAAAAAAAAAAGTGAGAAAACAGTAACTCAGAAGAAAAAATGTCCCTGACAACTTACAAATATAGAATTTCAGTACTTAAGGCTCTGAGAGATGAAATCAGTTCAAAGCAGTCCGCGTGTGGGATGTAACTATTTTTAGAAAAATGACTGAATAGAGAAGAACAAGAGTTATTATTAGAATAATAATTTCAGTGTTTTACATTTTACAAAATAAGTTTAGATGATCAAGAAATTGCTTGCCTAAATGACCCTCAATGAATTATAATAATAATAATTATAATTGTTCAACTAACCAGACTGTTTATCTACTGTCTAGACGTGTAGGTTTGGAAATGTGAACAGTGATGAGTCATTAAATTTTAAAGAATGACATTTGCTGAGAATTAATAAAATACTACTTTGACTTCATTTCTATTTTCAGTGAAATTAGCTTCCATAGAAATTAAGATAATCATTATTTGGAAAATGACTTGAGGCTTAAAACAGAAATGTTTTGTTTATGCGTCAGACTGCAACACCAGCTTGCAGTGTACCCACCAATAATGATCAATTATCAATTCCACTGTGTCTGAGCCATTACAGAAACTATTCATCCCAGAATCCCCTTCTACCATGGCAAAACACCATTCATTTTTAAAATGTAACATTCTCATCATTAGCATTTTGAGAAACATTATGTAAAATTTAAAAAGTGCTAATAGCAGGGTACTTTCAGTGCACTGAAATATTAATATAGAGTGGAACCCATTACTTCTGCTCGGTTGAATACTTTTAAAAGACTATTTTATTCACCATCATTGTCCATCTATGTTACAATACACGAATCCTGTGTGACTGAGCACTTCTTCTCACAGGCCAGGAGACCTGTGTATTTGCTTGTCCAGTTGGTAAGCGGTTGCTGGAGGTGGCTTGCTGTTTTTGATGCACCACCTGATTTCAGGTGGTGTGATTGATTAGGTTGCTAGCATATTACATGGAAGACGTTGACTTGTCTGCAAACACTTGCATTTAGTCTCCGAGCTGTACTGACACTTAAAAAAGTCAGACACAAACTGAAAATGGAGAACATTTACCTTCAAAGTAAAAGTTGGACCTTTTAAATAGTGTTGGTTGCAGCAGTAAGACCTAACTTTTACTGATTCATAGTTTCAATATTGCTTGGTGAGTGGTTTATAAGTGTTTGCAGGCAAATCGTTCTCTTCCATACAAATTACAGGCAACTGTAGCAAACTGCTTGCAATTGAAAGGTTTTCAGTACAGCAACATTTACCTCTTTGCAACCGATTTCACACTAGCAACTGCCAGACAGAATATGCACTTTTATACAGTTTTCAATAGCAACCAGTGGTTACCAGGGAGTTACCAACCAATCTCTAAGCCCGTGTGATGGAAGACCAGAAATACAGCTAATAAAGGGTGTTCACTTTACAAATTACAAGCAAGGCATTTCAGACTACATATATAAAATTGTAAAAAAAAATAAAATAAAATAAAATTATAACCATACTAGCAGCTCTTTGAGTCTATACTTGGCCACAATTATTCTTCAAACAAAATGCTAACACATTTTATTTTATTATCAAATCAACAAGCATAGCTACATGCAGTGCACTTGGAAAACCTGGATGGTGTAGCCATACTAGATAAAAACACGTACACATCTCATCCTCAGTGGTTGCCATCTTGGCCATGTATTAAAAAGTGGGTCAAATTCTGCAAACACCATTTTACGAAGTGAACCTACCACATTTATTTTGTGACACTACCCTGGCCAAATTCAAGATACGCTGAAGTTTACTAACGGATGCATTTGAATTGAAAGATTTAATATAGTGTTAGCATGCTAGCATTTGCTAACAAACTCAAAACACAGCTAAAAGTGAGCTAAGTTTTTTCTTAGTTCTGCTGGTCAAATTCAATGTTTGACAGGATGACTGATCTAGACAAAAAAAGTTAGGGTCAAAGTTATTGCAAGCAGTTCTGTAATCTGTGCACCAAATTTCATGGCAATCCTTTAATTATGAGTCATGAATGTTTGGAATATTATTTTCCAGATAGTTCAGCATTAATGCATGATGCGTTCAACCTAACAGTGGCACTGGAGCAAATGTTATGGAATCCCAGAGTACCGTGAATATCTGCAGGAGATTTCATAACAATCCAACTGATAGCAAAAAACCCACAAGAGATAGGACATCACCACATTCAGTAGGATTCAACCCCAAGGTGGCATGAATGACTGTTTAAATAGGTGTAGAGTTATTTCAGTCTGCACCAAAGAGGTAGATTGTCAATTTTGGTGATACTTGTAACATGACATTTATTGTGGTGTGTGCTCTGTGCAAAGGAGGATTCAATTCTGCTGCTGCATTTGCACTCTGATGCCTCTTTCTCCATTCCTGCTGTCTTTTTGTCTTTGGTCCTCCCTCTTTTCATTATCTCAAAATATCTATTTTGCATTTCAAGCCTTGAGGAGGATTGTGATACTGTGATCACATGGTGCACGCTAAGTATGTAGAGGTCAAGAAAGGACAAAACAAGTCAATGTTTCTACAAATGTAGGTCCATCACAAATTAATATATAAAAGCAGAACCCCTGCCAACATTACATCTAAAGCCCATCATTTAGGACAATAATAGGAATCTGTTCAGTCACAGGGGTCATCTGGCTGGGTCCTGCATGCCATGATTAGGTGACTCATTACCTAATCTGAAACTGATGCAGACAAATGACTTTTAAAAGATACTGAATGTCTTTCACCGATGTTCCAAACATATGGGAAAATCAGCATCACTTTCAGATTGCTTGAGTCAACAGAATACTGGCACTATTGATAGTCTGCTGTCATTTCTCTCCAGCTCCTTCCCCATGATGGTCTATCTGCCAAGCATCTCACGGGGGGGTAGCTGGCTCCGACCTACTTTGAGGAGTAGAACTGGAGCTGTCAGTCATACAGCTGTGTGTCACATTGCCTTAGCAGCCACTGTATACTGCTACCACACTTGGGCCCACTTTCCTCACCACCACAATAGAAGCTTCTACACCAAATATATATTCAGCTTTTTACCACTGCTCTGCCCTTTGGGTCACTTTGCCATAAAAGAGGAAGTTAAATGATTTCTGAAAAACCACTAGCTATGATATGATGCAAAAAGCAGAATGTCTGATGACTGTCAAGTGGCACTTTTCAATTAAATGATGATTAAGTAATCCTTCATGTCCGTTCACAGTTCCTGAAAAGACATATAGGAGTGCTTTTCACTTTTGATGGAGCAATTTTTTTTTATCTTGGAAGTCTGTGTATGACCACACCAGACTTTTATCCATGAGATAAAGTACACATTTCATTGTAAAGTTCTGCTTTCCCTTACTATTTTGTTAGGTGTAGGTACCAAAACTACTTATTGGATTTAGGCAAAAAAAAAAAAATAAATAAATCTCCTTGGATATGTTTAGAAAGTAAACAAGGGTTGGGTTAAATGAGCTAATTTTACAACATTAAATGCATCTTAGAGACGTCACAGAGCTGCTAAAGGTTGCTTAACTTTACCAAATAGCTATAGCTTGAGAAACAGTGTGCATCTTAGGCTCCTCATAAACAACCTTTGGGGTGGTTTTCTGGTGGCTGACTCGATAAAACCTGCTGGTGGCAGGGAAGCTAGTCTTGGAAAATGCACCAGCAGCTCTCCTGCTGATAACTTTACAGCTGTACACACTAGCAAGCAGCAAGCACAGGAGGACATGCTTGTGTGATCTGTATAGAACAAAATCCATATTTTCTCAAATGTTTATACTTCCACACATATTTCTTTAAATCTACAGTTATTCCATATAACTTGAAACTGTTGTGGATTGAACACTGAAATCTTGCATGTCTCATTTTATTGTGCAGAAATGAAAATGTAAAGAACGTCTGTACCTTCTTGAGTTTTTCTGCCACAAGCCAAGAAGCTGTCTACCTTTATGCAGTAAAACACTTGCTAGAAACAAATATGTATTCACTTCTCAACCGCGCAACAACCGTGTTTGTGGGAGTACGTGGATGAAGGCTGGCCGCTCTGTTTCAGAGTTACTTCAAGCATGATTGTGAGACACAGAAGGAGCACAAGGAAGAGGTTGCATTGTGAGTTACAGCCTGGATTAGCCCATGTCTGAACACAGGGTAATAAAAGCCTGACCCCAGTGCCATTTGCAGCACATCACTCTCGTGCAGCTTTATGGTCATTGCCATCACTCCTTCTGAAATGCTTTCCTTTTCCCTCTTGTTGAATTTTTTTCCTTCTCTACTCTTCCTAGCCTTTATTTCTCCATTAAAAGTCCGGCATAGATCTGTTTTCCCTCTCACCACCCATTCATTTAAGTGGGAATGAATCACATAACCATTCAACAACAAGAGGAAATCATCAATTAGTGGCACCACATTGATGGCTAAATATAAACAAGGATCACAGCCGCATAGATGTGTCATAACAACTGCTCATCGTGCTCAAGGACAAAATGAGAACAAAATTAGTCATCTTAGGGGCTAATTGTATTCTTAGATGACTGCTTCTTCGGATGTGCTGTGGTTGACAAAATACAGTTTTAATCTAAATTGCAAAGACAAAAAGAAAATATTTTATTCAAGAAAATGGATGGATGGATGGATGGATGGATGGATGGATATTCACCCTCACATGAATTCTTACACAAGACCAAACCCAGCTACATGATAACCTGAGTAATACATGGCATTAAGCCTTTAAGTACAAATATTCTTGTGCAGCTAAATGCTTCACTTGTAGGCTGGATGGTGGTGGAGGTATTATATATATATATATATATATATATATATATATATATATATATATATATATATATATATATATATATATATATATATATATATATATATATAACAGCAGTAAGCATTGTGTTGCAAATCGTTACGAATGAATGAAGTCATGATAGTGGTTTTCTCAACCTGATTTCTTACAGACAACATTGCTCATGACCGGCTGAAGGTTAGGCCAAGGACGTATGCTGATGCACTACTTTGATTTATGGCAGCATTGTTTGATTATGACAGCGGACTGACACAATGTGGAAAACCTGAGAGTTATTGTTACAGTTGCACTTATTTCTTAGGACACCTCTGTCTGTTCATCACTGGTTTACTAAATGGAGGGTTCATTACGAGATAGAGTTTTCAGAATATATTTGTACGCTGTGTACAAAATTTATAGGTAATCATGCAGTGGTTTCATTGGTCCAGTCTACTTGAGATCAGAGACTTTATGTGGCCCATGAGCTACTAAAAAGGAGTTTGACACCTTTGCTTTAGGCAATATAACTACTCTGTTAGGTTATGGTGCAAAATGTCCGCCTACCAAAAAGACCATGGTTTCGGGTAAAATACACCCTTTTAGAAAGCTAAATTGGTTAGCTTAGTGGATTTACCCCCAGAAATTGCATGTGCTCCTCAGAACTAGATATCTACATAATCTGTATTGCACTCTTTTTTCATTAACCGAGACTACTAGAAGGTAGATCCTACTCTTGATATGTATGGTACTAGTAACAACTAATAATGGACAGATAACATCTGAATGGGGCGAAATCAATTCACCTAGCAAAATATTCAGAAAAAATTCAAAAACATGGACATTTTATAAATTTAGTGAAACACGATTCACTTTATGCCTATGAGGACAACTTATAATATGTACAAAAAGACTGACTAGTCCATTTCCGTAGAGCGCTTATTAGCCTCCATGCATTTGTCTGCATTGTACGCGGCTAATGCTGTCAGAGATTGAGAGGAATTGCTTCATATTGGCCAATCAAGATGTAATTAGCTACAATAGGCATTTCAGTGGAGAGTCAGCGGATTAAAATGAGCTGCTGCTGATCTACATTCTGTGTGTGTTTGGAGAGGAGCGAATAAACTCTCAAAAGAAAGGGTTTAATAAAATACAGTTTACTCTCCCCTGAAGTCATGAATCCTCTGAAAGCATGCAGACCTGTGATCCTCACATGCTACAGCTGTGGGAAACAATGGAAACATTTTACGATACACAAAAATAATTCTGAGTAATTCAGTTAGCAGTGCTCCACGCAAACAACTTTCTGCAGCATTGCAGTGCTCTCTCTCAGTACGCTACTTCCCCAGTGTAATATGGACAAATCCACAGAGAGCTGTTTGATGATGAGGCAGTTAAGAGGACACCGTGAGATTATAATTTTCCTGATTTTTCTAAAAGAGGCACCAATGTGAAATTTACCCACACAAACTAACAGGGGTAAAATTGGCTTTGATTGGGTACACATCTGCTCTTTCCTCTAGCTGTGAAGCAAGAAAGAATCCAAGCAGTGCAGGATTTCTAAGAATTGGTTTGGTGCACTGACCTACAAGCAATTAAGTGTAAACTGTGTGTAATTTATACAAAACTTACTATTTGACTAGATACTCATTTGTAACAGTATCAATATCAGCAGTGCCATTTTTGCCTCCTCCAGCTGACACACAGCCTACAGACAGGCAAGCACACAGCCCATACCCTCACTAGGAGCTTAACATATGAACAGTAGTGCAACAAACTTGGTGAAGCATCTTAAAGACTGATACCCTGGTCTTTGAGGCATTTCATGAGGTCAATAATGCTCCTGTTTCAGCAACACTGATGTCTTAAACCATTATCATAAACATTAACCTGGCCAACGCGCACGTTACCGTTAGCCATTTAACTATTAGCAGTTGCCCACATCAGCCATCTGTTATCATTAAGGTAGCAGCTAGTGGTTACAGCTAATAATTAAACTATGTTAACATTGGAGTTAGGCAGCAAGTGTTGTCAATCCTGCCTCTCTAACAATAATAATAAAAAACGGTGTTAATTAACACTATTATTTGTGCCTGAAATGTGCTATGTTTCTCTTCAAGTCCCAGATTGAAGCAGAGAAAAGTCTACCAGCAACTAGACAGAAACGGTGACAGTCTACCTTACCAACACACAAATTAAATCTTATTGGGAAATAATAAAACAACATAGACTGACCTCCCACAACATTAAACATGATGGGAATAATTTAGCATCTCATTTGAATTAAACATCCTGCTGGGATATCTTGGATCTTGGCATTCATGGGAATGCTACTTTGCTATGTACCACACACCTCAGCACTGTTACAGTCCAAGCAGATGCCACAATTTCAACAGAGAAACACAGACAGCAGCAATCTCCCTCAGCAGTACAGTCCATCCCTCCGTACCACAACAACTACTAAGGCATGGTTCAAGCAATATAAAGAAGAGCTAAAGGTATTGACCTGGCTTCCAAACTTCCCAGACATCAATTCTATCAAGCCTTTCCTGCCACTGTGTAACTGACAGCACCCAAAGCAGCCACCTCATTGTGGTGCCAGACATGCTTTGGTGAGTCAGACCTGTTTTGGATGTATGAGCGAGTCCTACACAATTTAAGGAATTGTAAAGTTGCGGCTTTTGCATAAATCACTAAATTAAACATCAAATTAAATAGAAACGCTAATAACTTGTTGGCATATCAAGCTTCCTGTGTTTCTTTCGTTTTTAAAGCTAAATTGTGCTCCTCGCTAAGAATACCATCAATGCAACATTGAATGTGCTACCTTCTGTGCCTCCATTTGGGTTCAAGTGCCTGGTAACACTGTTACAAGATGTTCTGCACACAGTGATGCTTTTAGTCAGATGCTGGTTAGACCAAAAACAGTGACTCAACAGAGAAAATTAAAATGTGGCTCAGACCTACTTCAGTTCGTGTGTTTTCTTAGCTCTATCTGGAGAAAGTTTATAGTTAGTTTTTCTTTTTCCTTTTTTAAACATTTTCAACTTCCTAGGGTAACCGTTTTGGACTTAATTAGTTTGTCAGGGACAATGCCTATTAATCAGTGGGTAACCTGTAAATGTGCTAATGCTTGTTTTTAAATGAGGTACGGCTAATTTCCATCTGTCGCCTTTGGAGGGATGCTAAAAAAAAAAACAAGATTTCCAATCAAATATTAGATATCTAACAAAAACAGGAAGATGAATACTGAAAGCATAAGTAACAAATAAGATTTATAAGGATTTGTGCTTCAAAACACTTTAAAGCTATAAAGATGTATGATTTTTCATTTTCTAACCAATAATTGATGCAACAGAGAGCAGCACCTCTAGGTGATTATTTTTCTGGTGCTTATAAGAATTTGGCAGCTTCAGTGTGGCACCAGACTGGAGTGGAAATGCCTGTGCTGCAGTACATGATGTGCCCTATTGGATACCTGTGATAGAAGCTGGCTGGGCTGCAGCTGGCAACAAGAGGCGGAGACCAAATGACTGCTCTCAGTACTGGCAACAAAACAGGCAGCTGCTGGAGCAGTGGGTGGGTTGGCCTCATCTTCACAAGGAGCCAGGCTATGATTATCACAGTGCAAAACCGGGCCACAAAATGCTGTTAACAAGACCAGCTAACTAACACTTGATGCCTGTTAGGCATCTTCCATCACAGGTATCCAATGGGGAACATCATGTACTGCAGCACATTGCTACCTGCAGTGGTTTAAATTCTAATGATACAGGGAGATATCAGTCTCATTATGCAATTTTCAATTTGTGGTTTCTTGCTTTAAATTTATATTAAATTAAATTAAGACTCACTAGTTAACTTAACATTAACCTTCATTCATGGATGTAGTGATGGAGGATATGCAGAGGTTTCATGTGACAGAGTTGGATCCTAGAAAAAGGGTGAGATGGAGGCAGATGATCCGCTGTGGTGACCCCTAAAGGGAACTGCCAAAAGAAGAAGTTAATCTAAATGCATGTCTTTGGACTGTGGCAGGAAGCCGGAGTACCCTTTAAGCACTCACACAGGCGCAGGGAACACACGCAACCTCCACACAGAAGGGCCCCAGCTGGCCAGTTTTGCTGTAAGGCAACAGTCCTCAAAGCACTATTTTAATGTAATTCATTGAATTGAATTAAAATGGCCTAAAGGTTAGTTTAAACAGATTCTAGGTGTCTTTTCTGAGCTGCAATGATATCGTCATCATGAACATCTGTTCCAGGAAATCATTTCCACTTCTAAATATCTCCATTGAATTCTCAAGCTTCTCTGGCATCATAAGCAGTTTGCCAACCTTGCTTGAATTAAACTCTGCCATCCAATAATGATCCAATCCAATGATCACAATGTTACATGAAACTATAACACAAGAAACAATGATGTGTATGTAACTTGGCTATATTCATAGATTACTTTATGTGCTTTTCTACTGTGCTGTGATTTCCTACAGGTGCCAGACTTCCTCCGACTAGGCAGGAAACTTGCTGCAGTCAGGTGTAAATGATACATGCAGACAGCAACAGTGACAGCCATATTAAATCAGACGCAACTGGACACACTTTCCAGGCGAGAAAAACTCCTCAAAATGCAATATGTCACATGGCTCCACTATTCTTGTGCACTGTTGCGTAGTTGTCAGCTGGGAAACTGTTGCTTTTATGGTTTATTCAACATGCTGTATATTAGTACAAAATGATGTCTTGAGGAAGACATCCTAGCTGTTAGATGTTGCCGAGGATGACACCACAAAGCAATTTACAGATGTCTTAAAGACAGTAGCAGTTTTGTCTCATATATTGTATACATATATTTTCTATCACGCTAAAAATACATATATATATTATATCTTAACGTGATGTAAAACTGTCCACAACTGAACAGTTGTTGTGTTCACAGGCAGTCTCTTCAATGCTTAAATGTTTACATTTTAGGATGTCTGCCATGTTAACAGATCAGTACGACCTTCAAAATCATGTTACCCTACAGTTAGTTTCCAACAGCAAATACACAGAGCAGTGCCAATGAAAAGCTGTGATACATCAAATGATGTGATGCTGACTCAAAGCTGTAACATATCAAGCCATGACTTAATTATGTCAAGCATCTATGGTTCATTGAATGCATAATGCCCTGCAGCACAGCCTAGACATGACTTGGCCATCCCAAAATATTACCTAACACTGGACATGTGATAAGGCGTGACATTATAAAGTGCGATTCTGTGATGCACGCTGTTGGCGTGGGGGGGGGGGCATATGGTTAGGCAGGACACCTGAGTCACATCAGTGGTCTGGATGTGGGCTCTCTGCAGGGAAGTGCTGGGAAACTGCCATGTCTGCCACAGAGTGGAGGAAGATGGAGTATGGTGATGCAGTTATGGAGAGGCACTTAGAGAGCGTAAGCAAAGTCACAATGAAAATTGACACAATGTTTTGTATTGAAATAAAGTCATAAGTAGGTCATTTGCTGATGCTTTTAAAAAGCCTGCTGTTTAAGCTTATTTAATTGAATGCATATGTGGCCTCAGAGGTAGTTGGGGGGCTGAAGGGGACATCTGCTCTTTGAGGTTTACACACCAGCTTGTTCTGCTAACATGATAACACTGACAGTATTAAAAATCAAAATTAAACAAGTCATACACCCCAGCAATCCAGCTCAGATTTACTTCCTATAGGAAGGTTAATATATAAGGCTCCTTATGGCAAAAAAAATCTAGATATATAAGAGGAAAAATAAGTAAATGTGTTATTTTCAGGTTCCCTATCAGCAGCAGTTCTTGATTAACCACTCAAAATTGTGCTTGTACCAAGCAGCAACCTCCAGGACTGAAAATACTCAAGTACCAAACTGCAGTTCCTCAAATAGCCATTTGAGGCTGATTAAAGGCATGTCAGTCCGCTTTTACTCACACACTATATTGCCTTTTTCTGCGAAGGCTTTCCACAAGCTGTGTGTGCTTATGGGAATTTTTGACCTTTCTTCCAGAAGCACATTTGTGAGGTTAGACAGTGCACGAGAAAGTCTCCGCTCTAATTCATCTCAAAGGTGTTCTGTCAGGTTGAGGTCAGGACTCTGTGCGAGCCAATCAACTTCTTCCACACCAAACTGGCTCATCCATGTCTTTATGGACCTGCTTTGTGCACTGGTGTGCAGTCATGTTAGAACAGGAAGGGGGCATCCCCAAACTGTTCCCACAAAGTTGGCATCATGAAATTGTCCAAAATGTCTTAGTATGCTGAAGCAACCCAACTCCTGAAAAACAACTCCACACCATAATCCTCCCTCCACCAAACTTTACACTTGGCACAATGCAGTCAGACAAGTACCGTTCTCCTGGCAACTGCCAACCCCAGACTTATCAATTGGATTGCCAGACAGAGAAACGTTATTTATCAATCCAGAGAACACATCTCCAATACTCTAGAGTCCAGTGATGGTGTCCTTTTCAACCACTGCATCCAATGCTTTGCATTGTGCTTAGTGATGTAAAGCTTGGAGGCAGTTGCTCGGCCATGGAAACCCATTCCATGAAGCTCTCTGTGCACTGTTAGCTAATCTGAAGGCCACACAAAGTTTGGAGGTTTGTAGCAATTGACTCTGCAGAATGTTGGTGACCTCTGCGCACTATGCACCTCAGCATTCGCTGACCCTGCTCTGTGATTCTACATGACCTACCACTTCGTGGCTGAGCTGCTGTTGTTCTCAAGTTGACTGTGGAATATTTAGTAGTGAGGAAATTTCACAAACAGACTTGTTGCACAAGTGGCACACTGGGATTCACTGAGCTCCTGAGAGCGACCTATTCTTTCACAAATTTTTGTAGAAGTAGTTTCATACACCTGTGGCCATGGAAATGATTGGAATGCCTGAATTCAGTGATTTGGATGGATGTGTGAATACTTTTGGCAATATAGTATATGTTAAAATGCTGCTGACTCCAACTACACAGCAGCGATAAACAGTCAGGATTAAAAAAAAAATCATATTGGTCATGACAACTGCATGGGGGGAGAGGATTTTTAAAAGGGGGTGCCAATTAGGCCACACTCTGTTAGGCTTCACTTACTCTAATTCAAGTACTCAGTCTTGTTTGTGGTGTTCGTGCCTTTTGGAGCATTTTCAATATAATTATCTGACATATAATAGAGCTCACTGTGTAGTTAATCATATCAACCCAATTAAGAAGTCTGTGCTCACCATTTTGGATGAGTGAAATAAGCAGATATCTAATATAGGATTTGTATTCCTTTCATTCAAATACGATTACCACTGGCTGCAAAAAGAAAAAAACAAAACAAAAACAAAAAGGATAAATAATGAGAAAATCTTAAACTCAAATCTTCAAAACAGGGAATCCAAAAACAGAGTGATGTCACAGTGGGTATGTCCGTGTTGTCTATGGCTTGTGTTGGAGCTTAAACTGGTCTGATCCACACTATGGGTAAACTTAGAAAATCAGAAACAGCAGCATTAGGGGAAAAAAACACCAGTAGTACTAGAAATAAGCAGACCTTATTGCATAACATGCACACACTCTTCTTTTTAGAGCTGTGCTTACGGATTAATCACACATAAGGTTCACACAGCTCGTCGCAACGCGTTACAAGTGGGAACTGTAAGGCAGTGAAGCAAGTACATCATCATGGGATTGGCTCTCTTAGGAGTCCTTGAATGAGATTCTTAGTTGGTGCCAGGAGTCTGTGACATCATGCTCTATTTCTGTCTGTCAAGTGGAACATTTTGAAGCTAAAAAGGTATCCATTAATGGGGACTGGCTGCATGGTCAAAAACACCAGCCTATACCGGTGACCTGCGCTGAAGAGTCAAGTGCAGTTGCGAAATACCACAAAATTAAAATTAATACACTTCTCTTTCAACATGTCTTCAGGAAATCACGTTAGCTGTGACAGATGAATGAATACTGGTCTGATTCCTCCTCAGTCAGCCAACACTAGGCTATAATTAAATAATTATATGTCAGGACAAAACCAGCTGATTCGCATTTTTAGGATCTGCAAAAAGCAACTGTATATTCTTCAATGGTCAGGTCAAAATGAGCTAATTTAGTGCCTTTTGGAGGAAGGATTACATTTTCAGGTCGGCACAGCAAGTACTGGTCATAACCTCATTTCACTCTGCTCACTTAAGTGGCTCTCAAGGGACCAGTTCTCTAATTCATTCAAGCAGAGTCTGCAAGAAGAACAAGCATGTGTTCTGGAGGATGGAAGAGTGCACGTGCGCATGTAGACTAAGATTTAAGTATTTCTGTATTTCTTGCTCCAGGGTCTGAGTCATGCCCGAGTTCGCCTCACAGTGATGCAAACTCTATCACAGCTCCTCCCTTCCATCCCACCTACACAAATAAAAGCTCCAACACGGGCACTTCTGCTCCCTGGAGAAGATGACGTCAGAATGTTTGGAGTGTGTCTGCCCACGCACGTCTTTTCCCAATCTGCTGGAGAACACTTTACCCCTTTTCTCCTAGAAGCAACTATGCAATAAATTCAGTGTTAAGTTACAAGAAAAAAAATTAGCAATGTTTGTAACCCATATCTTACCTGGATGTGCTTCTTTCCTCAGGTCAAACTTTTCCCTCTGCTTTTCAACTTAGCCATAAATATTGGACTTTATGGATCAATAGCAGCTTCTTTCACATATTAGCTGGGTCTAACAGTAGCCCAAGATTTTTAAAACTGATATGGAATGTGGAGAAACATATTAAAAATGAATACTTTACAACTGCCAGCTTAAAGCAGTAGCTTAGCAATACCACACATTTCATTCTACAACTGGGTCTGTCACGGCTGAGTAATTACCTTCCTTCTCTAGACTCCTTTCAATAATTCTGCAGGCAGCCTGAATGAGTGGTGCTGTGGTGTTCTGCATCTTTAGCTTTTATCAAACAGTTAAGACTTGACACTTCATCACTACCTAGGAACAAGCCATTTCCTGGGGCACTGGGAGAATTTTTAACCCAAATATCATACATCTAATATTAAAACAGTAACAACTAATAGTAATTTATGTGTTCTCTTCATATGGTAATATAGTGCTAATTAAACATTTTTACTTTTTGTGCACGACACAAAGATACTTGGAGGCACAAATTAGATTAACTTCATTATGTTTTTAGAGATAAATATGATTAATATACCTCTCTTCTGAACAGAAGCAGAATTATATTTAGAGAGACTGAGGCCGGTGTAAGCTAAGTGAAAGTAGAAACCAATGCTGCGTGACAACTCCAAGAGTACAATTTGCTTTCTTAAGTATGGTTTTCCATCTACCTGGCTTTTAAAATGTTAAACTGACCAGCTAACGCTAAAGAAACTTTGCATACACGCAGCCGCTGTTACCTTGTTATGCTGATCTACTGCTCCTGCAACTCCATAACTTTATAGCACACTGGCACCGTACTGTGCTGTTCATTAGAGAGATAATTACATCTGCAGGAGAGCCTGTCTTGTCACCTTGGCGTATCTGGTCAGAACCCCTACCCTCACCCTACTTCTTCTGTTTCCCCTGCCAAGCCACACTCAGAAGACGGTCAACCAGAATCTAGTGCTTGGCATTGGCCCGAGCAGTGATGATTCATCCAGAGGGCTAGATCTGTCTACCTAATCAGACCCTGACCTTTCAAGGGTATTGATCAAGCAACTCCACTGGAGCCATTAGAAACAGTGAATGGATAGGGTGCATTGAGTGTGTGCCAGAGAACCATCCCTATTGCTTGGAGAACTTTAAAGGGATAAAGGAAGAGGAGAGGAAAAACATGGCTTTGGGGGAAAATTGAGCAGAAAATGAGACGGCCTTTAGTTTCCAAATTTCCGAAGATTGGAAAATACCCTAATGCCACGCAAAGGACATCAATAAATTATTTATCAAATTTCACAGCATTATATGGCAATTCATATATATTTATGCTGTATATAATGTATGCATTATGATGTATTCTGAAGTTGGGCAACTTAAGGAAGGCTGTTACTACTGGCAGACTTCTGTGTTGCCCACGCTTGCCTGTCTTTGCAGTCTCCTCCTCTCTTCCTGCCGAGCATCATCTGCAGATCTAGCCTGCAGGCAGCATGAACTGGGGCACAAACAATAACAGTAATCATGGAAAATCATGTGCTGCTCTGGCGGTGGAGACCAGCTGACTGGCTGTCTGCTGGAACCAAGAGGGCCTCCAGTACATGCAACACAGACAGGGCGTGGGGGGTGGGGGGGGGATGTAGGGAAGTCGTGCGAATGAATAAAAATTGAAAGTAAAGGAGAGAAGGGTTAACCTCGCAAACACTCTCAAGCTTAGTCATCTTCATTTCCACACTGCTCTTTTCACAGAGCTTTTCTGTCCTGCCTGACTCCCACTGCCTTGCCATCCTCTCTTTATTCAACACACATCCCATGAAGTTCCATAGAGTGGTACAATCTATGATTACAAATCGTCATTTAGGGAAAATGGCTGAGGTTTTAAGAGGGATGCTCTTGTGGTGACAGACTCATGGATATAAATATATAATACATAATATAATTATATAAATCATTATTAAGAAACACCAGAAATGCATGTAATCTTTAGATAAGCCAGTATGTTAGCAATAAAGGAGCCAACCACCAATCAATGGACAGCTCTATACAGTAATTTAGCAAAGTCTTAGCTTTCATTTCAACATCGGTACACGAAGGACCAGCTGGTATCTAATTACTGTTCGGCTGGCCAAAAGCAGGATCATCATCTGGGCATCTGTTGTCAGATGAGATTTAAGGAATCACGGTGACCAATATCTAAATTTAAGATGTAACATTTACATAAAATAAAAATACTGGCACTAAAATGAATGAGAACCAAATGTAGTCAGTTAAAAGCAAATAGTTTTTAATGATAAGTAAACTGAATCAACTCAGCTAAAAAAGCTGTTCGGATTATATAAAAGTTGCAATTTTTGAGACTATAATGGGAACTCATTCCTGAGGTGTAAAATACTGCTGTTCTGTCAAAGCTACAGTTACACACAAGGCAGCGGTGCATGGCAATGGCAATAGTGAGGCAGGTCTCCGACTCCCAACAAGTCCAAAAATTACACAAACCATGTGGTCACAGTTTCTTCTTCTTTGCTTACCTTCACCTGTTAAAGAAATCTGCTAAAGTTTAAAAGTGATTTTTTCTCTCTCTCTTCAGAGCATTTCTGCCTCTAATAAACATGTGTATGACATGACTGAAACTCAGATCTGTATTTGCAGAAATCTAGAGCCTGGTGCCAGTAAGGAGATCAGCAGGACTGGAAGCTGCTAGTAGAACATCAGCAACAGCAGCAGCAGCAGCCTTCATGAGACCATGTTTGCCAAAAGTAAATAAACAGCATGGGAAAAAGGCTCCCGCTGCCCCTCAGGGTCCTTCTAGTACAGTAACAAGTTCTCTGAGTGCTCCAGAGAAGGCTGCCTGTCTGTCAGTTTGCCTGCATGTGTCACAGTACAAGAGCTATTAGAGGATGGAGAAGAGTTACATGTGCACGGTGTCGTAGGCTTTGAGCTGTCTAGGCTCTCTTTCTCTGAAGGGAGTTCATTGATTATTGGTGTAGAAACTTTCTGGTTCTGAGTCTGACAGTCTGAGGTGCAAACTGTTGGCATTGGTTGGACCAAAGCATAATGTCCCAGACATGATCTATTGGTTTTAGATCAGGTGAGCGTGGGGGTTAGTCAATGGTCTCAATTCCTTCATCCTCTGAGAACTGCCTGGATACTCTCAATTGATGCCATATGAGTCAGAGCACTGTCGTGCACCAGGAGGAACCCAGGACCCACTGCACCAGCATAGGGTCTGACAATGGGTCCACGGACTGCATCCCAATACCTAATGGCAGTCAGGGTGCCGTTGTCTAGCCTGTAGAGGTCTGTGCATACCTCCATGGGTATGCCTCCCTAGACTTTCACTGGGCCACCATAATGTTACAGGCTTCATAATGTTCACCACAGCTTCTCCAGACATTTTCATGCCTGTCAATTCTGGTATTCTATGGAAAATGCCAATCAGACTCCACGGTGCCTGACAGTTAGAACAGGGCCCACTAGAGGGCGTAGGGCCCTCAGGCCACCTTCATGAAGTCTGATTGTTTGGTCAGAAACATTTACACCAGTGGTCTGATGGAGCTCATTTTCTAGGGCTCTCACGGTGCTCATCCTGTTCCTCCTTGCACAAAGGAGCAAATGCCAGTCCTGCTGATGGGTTAAGGACCTTCTACAGCCCTGTCAAGCTCTGCTAGAGTAACTGTCTGTCTCCCGGAATTCCCTGCATGCTCTTGAGGCTGTGCTGGGAGACACAGCAAACCTTCTGGCAAAGGAACATGTTGACGTGCCATCCTGGAGGACTTGGACTACATGTTCAACCTTTGTAGTTTCCAAGTATTGCCTCATGCAACTAGTGAGAAAAAAAAAACAGTCAGGAAAGATGATGAGGGAAAAAATGCCAGTGGGCTCCACCTGTAAAACCATTCCTGTTTCATGGTTGTCTCACTGTTGCCCCTCTAGTTCACCTGTTGTTAATTTCATTAACACCAAAGCAGTGGGAGACGGATTATCAGCTCCCTCTACTACTGAACTGACCAGATCAGTATCCTAGAGGTTTACCTGAAATGATCCTATACTCTGATTAAAATGTGTTTAACTTTTCTTCTTTTTTTTTGAGCAGTGTAGTTAGAGGCAAGAACAAAGTGCTTACTGCAAGGAGAGCAACACATGTTACATCAACATCAGAGAAGTAGTTGACATTAAACTCATTCTCTTATTTGTTAAAAAAAAGAAGAACTATCTATTAAAAATATATAAAATCATAAAAATGTGAAACAAAACTGAGGAATTTGACTCAGTGATTAGATTTGCCATGCTCAGCTTTCACAGTAAACTCTTTAAAGGTGATTGCAGTGCTGCTGTTTCAGAGGCTAGAAATACATTTTCCTTTCACTCAACTTTTCTTTCTTTCAACTTATTGAGTGTTACCAGTACACCTTTCAGGTACCTGCAATGCACCCAAATTTAAAGCATCCATTCATCAAATAGCAAGTGCAAGCACGGAGGCATGGGAGCGTACTCACCATAAGAAATAAGAGTCATTTCAGACTTAAGAGGTTTCTTTGGATTGGACATTTCATAATATCGAGAGCTGTCTTTTGTAATTGCTGTGAATTTAGGCAACAAAGGAGCCTTCTACACATACCATAGCTGTACAGTGGTTAAAAAGAGGATTTTCTATGGAGCGTTTGCTTAAATAAAACATTTAGGGCAAAGACTTCTTTGCATCACTGTAGAAAAAGCAAGTAATGCAGCATTGAGTACATGACAAACAAATAATGGTTGCCTTTGTCATTTCTCTGTGCTGTAACAAACTAGCCTGATGAAATCTAGAATGGTAAGGGACAGTGGGGGGTGGGGGGCATATCAGGGAAGGGCCAGGGGTACTGCCGAATTTTTATGCATGTAAGGGGGGGATGTGTTGCTGGAAGCGTCGGGGACGGCAATTGTCACTCCGATCAGTCGAAAGTGTCATGATGAGCAGCGGAGCCATGACCTCCGATGGAGAGAGTGGAAAAACAGAGGAGAAGTGGGAGACACAAGGCAAAGCGCAACATAATAAAAAAAGGCAGCGACAGCAGAAACAGAGAGAGAAGGAACAGAGGGGAAGAAGAACAAGAGGAAGGAAGTTTATGGTGGGCCAACACCTAATCCTGCCAGCGCTCTGGGCTTCAGGAACAGAGGAGTGATATCAGTAAAGACACACTCACAGCCTGCCTATCGCTTTAATGAGGACCCTTTTGTCTAAAAAAGAAAAAGAAAAAACTCTGCCGCTTCTATTCTCATTCATCATCTCCATAGCAATCACACACACAAAATGGAGAAAGACCTGGAAGCTATCTATTGGCCTCTTTAAGAATCCCACTACATGGTTATCTGAGCATTGTTCCGCACTGCCGGCCCCCAAAATGACATCTTTATTAAAGAAGTCCCATTACCAAAGAAGTGTCAGATGCAGTAAAATCATTACAGCCTAATCAAGAGCAAAGACATTCTTAACAAAGGTGATGACTGCTTCTGTGAAATAAGCTCATTTTTATTGCTCAAAAAGGCAGAAGCTGCAAGCACAACTCTTCTGTGCTGCATATTTAACAGAGGCACAACAGGGACACTGTTCCCTTCAACAAATGCCTCTGTATAATTACCAAGGTCTAACAAACCTCTTCATAAACCGTTACAGTAACGCTGATATCACGCAGGCCAATAAGACACCATCAAGATAATTAATGGAATCGTTTGTGTCAGGACGTTGCCTGGAAGATCCCAGTGATATTCGAATTAATCCAGATGCCATGAGAAGCACAGAACAGTATGACAGCTCTGTCATTACACAGTGACAACCCATACATTATTGCAGAGCTTTACTGCTAGTGGACATCAACAAAACTGTCTAATAATTGAAATGTTATTTCACTTTGGCAGCCCCAGATGCCTTTTCTGGAAAAAAAAAAAAAGGGTGCATGTTTGGATGGGGAAGGAATATAAGCCCAAATTTGCCAGTCCAATAAGACTGCCTAAAGACATTCATTCAAATATGGGGCAAGACAGGAAAGATTGGTGTCTTTTGTTGTTATTCTATTCAGTCTGTGTGGCATTTCCTAGAAGCTAAGAAACATCCACAAAGCATTTGTTCATGCTTAACTTTCCCCCTTTTTTTGTTTGATTCTCTCGACTGTGCACTATATCCACAACTTCTGAGGTGGATAAAAGCCCCCAGGCTAAAATATGAGATGGAAGACCGCATAACCCCAAGTTCAAACCTGTATTCTGAGATGAAATCAAGATCAAACATAGCAAAAAGCGTATTTTCACCACCTCGAGATACAGAGTCCACAGATCTTTGTCGGAAAAGGTGAAAGTGGATTAATTCAAATTAATCTAAAGGCCAAGAGGCAAGAAGTTAAGATGGAAAAAAAAAGGCAGATACCAGAAAGATTTTTTGTCTGGATTAATTCAAAATAGAACGTATCATTTTAACACTTCAAACCCTTTTAAGTCCTCATGTGCGATCATACCAAAGCTAGTGCAAGTGTATGCTTTGCCTTGTCTCTGAATCCATATCTGGCACCTCCTGCGAACAAAGTCCTCTCTTCACTGACAAGCCTCCAGAGTCTCTCAGAAACAGAGTGGGAAAAGCATGTGACTAGAATTACTGACACGCTTTTAGTTAATCTCCACTTACTGCACAAATTATTATATAAGACCTTTCTTTCCTATGTAATGGTCAAAGATGAACTAACCACACCAGTGTTTCAATGATTTGTCTTCAGACCAAAACAAGTTGCCAGTGTCACACAACCCACATAGCTGAATGCACTCTGAATGCCCAGTTATTCCTGCCACTATAAATGATCTCAAACATGCTGATGCAATAAAAGACATTTAGGTTGGATAAACTCAGAACTGCAGAATATTCTCAACCAGCGGGCATAACAAAAACAGTAGCACCCATTAATATGCCATTTGGTGTGTGCTCCTAACATTATCTGCATGCAACAGAAACAGGTACCAATTATTACAGCAAGCAACAAATAGTCCAAATTCATTCTCTTAACATCTATAAGTTTACTTGCTTGAATTTTCATTTGTGGTCAGTGAGAGTCACTAAGCTGGAAAAAATATATAGTACTCTAAGGCACACTATTTGTACCTTGTGCGTTTAACTGTAATCAAGCAACACTCTGTAAATCAAATGATAATTATCTTGTCTGAATGAGAAACACTGCATCACTCATATCGCCATTTGTAAGTTATACAGCCACACACTCTACAGGTATATGAAAAAGAATATATGAGCAAGACAAGACAAGCAGTCCTGTGAAATCTAAGCACTCGCTTACTGCTTCCATAGGAATTAAGAGCGTAAGTAGCAGCCAGCTGCTGCTAATCAACTGCATTAATCAAATGTATTGATTAACTGATCAACAAGTGTGACCGCGTCTGTGAAAGCAGAAATTTTGGCAGCCTGCTGATCTGGAGCATTCAGGTGTGTGTTAACACAATGCCAAAATCTTCCCAGGAGAAGATCACGGCAGTACAATTAGGAAAAGACTGAACATGCATGGCTTGTTTGGAAGGGTTGCCTGGAGAAAGCATCTTCCCTCAAAAAAGAACATGATAGCACAGTTTAGGTTTACAAGGCTGCATCAGAACAAATCGCAAGACTTCTGGAGTAATGGACAGACGAGACCAAGTGTATAGGTCTGGCCATAATGCACAATGCCACATTTGGTTAAAATAACAAAAAAAAAACAAAACGAAAACACAAACACACATGCAGATTAACAGCATAAATACCCCATAGCAACTGTCAAGCATGGTGGTGGAGGGGTGATGAGTTGACCATGAAAATCTCCTGTATATTAAAGTATAATAGAGTCTAATGTGAAGCCATCCATCTGACAGCTAAAGTTTGGCTGAAATTAGATCATACAACTGAAAAATGATCCCAAGCATAGCTGCAAATCTCCAAAAGAATGACTGAAAAAGAAAAGTATCAAGATGTCGCAATGGTCCAAAGTCCAGATCTCAACCTGACTGAAGTGCTGTGGCAGGACCTTAATAGAGCTGCACATAAATGGATGGCAGCAAACCTCAATGAATTGAAGCAACATTGTTGAGAAGAGTGGATTGAAATCCCAGTAAATCATTGGGTGTGCTTTGTTTTTCACAGGACTGCATTTATTCTTGTGAAAACGGACTGTATCCAATAGGTACCCAACACCACATGAAAAATAACAATAGAGGGTTAAAACACCTGTTATTTATGTAGAGAACTCTTGAGGTCGTGTGACAACATATGTGCAAAATGTCCAAGAAATGGCCGGTGTTGGAAAGGCAGTGCTGTCATCAACATTTAGTTGGGAATCCAGAACCAGTTTCAGCTGAGAAGTGAAACTGCATGCCTCAAAATGCTCCTTCTATCAATGTTGGGAGTTGAACTTTTGCGCTGTTTTCTGAGTCAGAGATAAGAAAGTTGTGTTGATGGTTTAAAACCGCTTAGACCTACTTTTGTTGTTTTTTTTTTACAGAAAATTGATCAGAGATAAGAGACTCAAAGCTTACCAATATCCATCCCTAACTGTAGCAATGAAACAAAGAAAGCCCATTAAAGAGACATATTGCTGATAGGAGACCCTTGTCTCTTGTGAAAGGGTCAATTTTAACCCAAATAATCTTTTCATACAAGTAACCTAATCAGAGTGCAACAGAAAACAAAAGTTTTAGTGTTCTCACAAAGGACACAAACTCACATTTCCTGGTTAAAAGTCTTATATTTGACTTGCATTACTATAATACTACCTAACTTGGGGTTATTTCTGGAGTTACTGGGAATCAGTCTTTTCTGCCGTTTAGGAATAAGGCTGTGATGTGAAGACAAAAAGAAAGTAAGATGCAACTCTCCAAACACTGAATCATCGAGATAACACAGAGCCTATTGTTCAAGTCCACACTTTTTTCCAAAACAAATTTCATTTTATGGTCGTTTTCATTTTTTGTAAAAACTTTATGTCTTCAATTCAATTCAATTCAATTTTATTTATATAGCGCCAAATCACAACAAACAGTCGCCTCAAGGCGCTTTGTATTGTGGGTAAAGACCCTACAATAGCACAACCTCTTAGTTTTAAATATGCAATTTGTTGGACAGGTGATAATAGGGGAATTGAGTGATCAGATTGATAGAGAGTCAAAAGTTGAGTCATATATTCGCATGTCTGGCTCATATCCTGCTCAAATGTCACACATCCATAGACAACAATGATTTCCTTCTTACTGCAATAAATGAGGATGATGTGTATTTTTCAACATGCATTAAATGGAGTTTTCCATGTTAAAGTCAAGTAGCCTCCAAATCCAGAAACTGGATCAGATCCAGATGGTGTTCAGTATGACACTACTTCTTTGACCTCCACAACTGTGTACCAAATATCAGATGATCAGGCTTGCCCTATATGAAATCTGAGGTACAATTTTTTGATTACTTTTGATTTTACCTTTATATTCCACCTAGAAAACTGTTTACCTTGCCTTATTTGGTATTTTTTTTTTGTGTGTGTGTGTGCACAACCTTACATGTCTGTGAACTTTACAGTTATTTTTTTAATTTTTATTTTGACATACTGTATTAACACATTGGACCTAAAAATCACGCAAAAAAGCCAGACAAAGTCAGATTTTTTTTCTGTGAAAACCACAAACATGTTCAATGAATTATTTTTTTTAACTTAGAATACAAATGTAAGTTGTAATTTTCAAAAGCTTATGTACAAGTTTAGAAAACAACAGCAACAATTTATATACAACTATTTGCAGAAAGATCAGGTGTCACAATATGACACAATTTATTTGTGCCAATCAATTCCTGTCCATCACAAGATGGAGGGGCACATCACAGGCCTGACACTTCCAGGTGTGTTACTCCTCCTGTTGTACACCTGGAAACAGCATTTACATTAGAGTCTGCCTTTGGTGGCTTTTTGGCTACCATCTGCCTTGCCCGTGACTACACAACACACTAAACACACTACATTGCACACTAACTATACACTCCCAAAACACTCAAATCTCTCAAATTTCAAAACTTGTTATCAGTATTGCTGTCTGTCTTTCGCCCCATCACTCCCACAACTTTCACCTACTCCTCAGTAACCAAATTACCATATAATTTTTTTGACTGGTTGTTGTTGTGCATTTTTCCACCAATAGGAAAGGGGTTGTTTTTTGTTTTGTTTTTTTGCTTGAAAGCACTTTCTGCTAGCAAATATCCATTTTTTTCCATTTCTTCTGCATGTGTATCGTGTAACGTGTATCACATGTGAGGACAATATACAGGAAAAAGCATGGTGTACATTATTTATCATAACTCTGGTTTCATCTCCTCGGTCGACACAAGGGTAAAGGATAAATATTCCATGTAAATTGTATCCATCCATAAACAAAAAAAGTGGGCATTCTAGTGTCCTGGAAGTTGGTACATCAGCTCTACAACATTCCAGCCTCATATCTTACTTGCCTGTCTCTCCATCTTTCATGTCTGTATCAGCACCAGCAAGATGCAAATTCCACAATAATATTAAAAAACGATTTAAAATAAAGGGATTGGCACAGCTTACCTGTGGCAGGGCGGAGCTGAGCTGCCGCTGCAGTGAGTCTCGGTCGTATATGACATCCTGGAGATGCTGCTGGGCCAGTCCAAGGCTCTCCTGGGTTTCCCTCAGCGTATCCAGCAGCCGGTCCCGTTCATCCAGCATATTTACCATAAGTTGCTCAAAGTGGGAGTCCGGGTCTGAGGCGCTGCTCTGAGAGCCCCGCTGGCTCAGTGCTGTGTCCTCGCTGATGGTGGGCATCACCTCGCACATCATCTTTGCTCTGCTGAAGACAGTGGAGATCAGAGATTAGACAGAGTTTGGAAACTACTGCTGACAGGGAGAACCACTTGCAATTTGCACTCAGAACTTTCCAGTTAGTTATTTCACAGAGCTTATCATAATACACAAAAGAGACACTGTCACCTGTATTACATTCCAGTTGCTGAATGGTTGATCATGATAACATATCATACAGTAGAGTTATTTACTCAGGCATATGCTTTATATTATACCTCTCAAGCTGAAGATGTGTGTATTTTCAAAGGCAGCTACTGTATTATTTCCGCCTCTCTATACTTCTTTCAGCCTTTACCCTGATTAGTCGGAATACATAATACACTAGCCATATTGCTCAAAAAAAAATTAAAAGCACCTTATTCCCTTGCGGAATGCCACATGTCTAAATAATAAAAATTGGAAAGGCAGGAAAAAAGAAAACAAAACATGATTGGGTGTGTGCATGGACCAAAACCAAATTCTAATAATTCATGGGAATGATGAGTATTTGCATAGAGTAGGCTATATAACAAAACTGTTTGGTAAGCATGCCTCTGTGTAAATATTCACACACTACTGTTTGTATGACTGTGCGCATGTGACTGGGCTTGACACAGTTGGAGCTTGGCTCAGCGTCACCCCGGCGTTTCAAAGCTGCAGAGACGTCTTGGGATGCTGGGCGTTCTGCCCTAGCATTTCACGCTTGTGCTGTTTAATGGGCCAGCCCAGATCGAGTTGCATAATACACCATATCTATGCTATAGTGGATATGTGAAGCAATATTTCAGCTTCCCCTCGGGGTTTTCAGAAAGCTTCAGGAGTCATTCTAACGGATGTCCGAGTCGGTTCGTAAGCTAAAACCATGTTTATATCACTGCAGGTGCGTTGGAAAAGAAGAAGCAGTGAGCCACAGAAAGTTACTGTATTTTTCTGGCCCACTGCCACAGAGATAAAAATCCATTCACAGACCATGAGAGAAAATTCCAAGCTTGGAAAATATTTAAATTCATCTATAGAGTGGAAAGAGCCATCTTTAGCCTAGCTTACCACAAAGGCAGGAAGTCAGCCTAAAAAAAACAAAACAAAAAAAAAACAGTAGATTATTACAAAGAAAGCCATGTACTTCTGATAAAAAAGAAAATTTAAAAAATTGGGTTTTGTTCAGTTTTTTAAGCCAACATTAAGCTTTTTCTGCATCTCAGTTCTTGTCCATCTGTACTTCATAGCCACTCTTTTTAGTGCATATGTGCACTACAGGTGCCCAGATGGTATTATTATGGTGGCCAACAGAGTGTAGAACACACCACATTTCTAACCCTTACAATCTTGATTGTACTGGAAAGCTTGCTAGTGACAGATTGTTTTTCAGGTATGTGGTATTACATGCTGTTATGCTGGTGTTTATGTGTATTAAATTCTTAAGTTTAGTATAAGTAGTCAAAGGCTCAACAAGCTGCAACTGTTCATAAAAATGCAGTAACTATATTGACAACTATGGCCAAATGTTATGGTGTTGATTGCTGTGAAGTGCACAACTTGGGTTTCACTTGGCACAACTCTATGTTGTTGAAATTCGCACAACACAATTAATTACATACTACATGTGCATGTAGTAATGGAAGCATCTAAACTGAGATAATATCTGTATCAACTGCATGCATAGAGATAAAATTAAGATGAAATTAGGTTATCAGCCAACTAATTTGGCCCTCTTTTTTCCAACCACATACCATGATATTTAAAGGTGTTATTAGCCCAGTCAATGCACAAGAAGTAATATGCAAAATACTTTTAAATTAATGATTATTTTGGCTACAGTGATAGACCATACTTTCTTAGTGTCTTGACCTAGACTGGGTTTATTTAGCAAGAAAACAATATCCAGTTGCCCAGACTTGGTCCCCTCTGAGTGGGTTACAATGCCAGGTCTGTGTCTCAGCATGTTCTGGCAGTAATATGGGGTCTCCATATCTTCTCCAGGCATCTGTCCAGGCTCCCAACAGTTCACTATTCAGCCACCATCCGTGGCCATTTAGACCAGAGAGCCGGAGCCTGCATGCTGCTTGGCTGGACACACTGCACATGCCATCTTTTGAGAGCAGGCCGGCTGGCGGACAGGACTGAGGCAACGGTGGTGCATTTTAAGTAGAAGGTAATTTATATCTGACTATGACTCAATACATGTTATTTGCACAAACAAAGCATGCAATTGGGCATTAGAAACTATCAAATTGAGGCTCTAAGTATTGATGGAAACTGTAGTCCTGGTGCTGCAATAATCACTTAAAAGCAAAGAAATCTTCATTAATCTACAAGAAATACAATAATCTGATTTTCTTTGTATTCTAGTTGGTATATTTGGTAAAACAGTATTCTCATTTTCCATTAAACTAACTTCTGCTTTTATTGTTTTCCAAGTGATGCATGCATGCATAATTCTGGGATTTACTGAAATTTTACGTTTAGGATTGACCATACTTGTCTCCTCAATGCAGCAACACATATGCCCTGAAATACCAGGCACATTTTGTTGTTTGATGGCATTTTATTTCTCCTTTAAGCGTGCTGAGGATGTTTTTTCCCTGCTTCACGGCACATACAATCCCCTTTTGTCCTGTTCCTGCACCTTATGCTTTGATCTCACCGGTTGACTACCCCTTAAAATATTTCATTGTCTATGAAAAATCAATAGATATGGAAGGAAAATGAACTGTCTGATCTGCTTTTCCTTGCACTCTCAATCATATGAAGCAGCCTTCAAGAAAACTGAACCGTATCACTCAGTGAAACATTCATTTGGATAATTATTCAATTCAAAAGGCAACAGGCCAGTCTCTAGTCTCTAGCTTTACTTAAGACTTGGGGGGGGGATTAAAACCACAGCATATTTTGTTTACAAAGCCTTATGGCTAACATTTTCTCAAAATGTCCTTTTTGTGGTTAAATGTTCCTCTGCTGCTCCAAGCTTTGCTGCTATTGGAGGGCATGTTTGTGCAGAAGGTTATTAGTTCTCTCTCTAGTGTGAAGCAGTAGTGATGACAGGTAAGAGTTATTGTACTCCTCTTGAATAGATAATCACCCACACTGGGCTGCGTGAAGAATGTCCAGATTTAGAGCTCTTGTTGCCGGCTGGGATGCAGATGTCGTCTAGATTGCTCTCATTAGCAGTGACAGTACTATTTCCTGACAACTGAAAAGCCAATTTGACCACTATGAAAACAGCTATTTGGTCTATAGATAATTCTTAAAGCCTGACAGAAAGGCTACTGATAGGTTTTCTATGTTCATTTCCACTGCAATGAAACATCATAGTATATTATGATATGAATGTTATGTTATGCAGCTCCCTCAGATTCCTCTAGCATGTCAGGCTATGCCTTGTCATGAATGCATGTCATAATGAATATGTAAGATTTCATCTGCCAGAATGGTACTTCTGGAGTGAAACTGACATTTGTAGCAAATGAGTGAAAGTGTTGTGAGGACCAGATGACATTTAAGTGACTGAATTTAGTGCAGCTGGTTAACGATGGTTAAATGTGAGGGTAAAAGTGTGCAGGAATCATTGGTGGGAGGAACAAGAACATGCTCAATTGAACTCATTGTGGGCCGCAGTTGAAATAAGAATGTGCACAGACAGACATGCAGGGATCATTGGGCTTTTCTCTACACGCCATATGCCAATCAATGAATTATTCAAGGGAGTAGGAGCAAGGCTTTCTTCCCAATCAGTGCAACAAATCCAAAGCTTTTTTTCTGCCTAGTGGCATCCGAGCTCAGGCTTTTGGCTCTAGACAGAAGGAAATTACTGAGCAAACGTGCATCTACAAGACAATGCAATGCTAAAAACAATGGAATCATGGGAAACTTGTGAGAAATCAAGCCTTTTCAGTTCTTTTATCCATAAAACTTTCATCCACACATCCACTGTCAACAGTGCCAGAAGAGGAAGGGCTGTGTCTTGTACATGACACTGGTGGATGGCCATGGATCATTTCTTCAGCCTGGAGAAGCGCTGTATTCTCAGTGTCTACCGTTCGATTGTTTGGTCGATATGCTACAAACCTATAGATCAAGCCTTCCAGGATTGATCAATAATTCCTGACAGCGGAAGCAACACACTACCTGTGAAAAATGGGGAGTGCTAACATCGCATTTTCACAGTCTGAACTAGGTCTAACTTATTTTTCACCCAACATTTACACAGTCTACCTCAAACCAGCTGACACAAAGAGGCTGTTGGTATGGCTGCAGTTTGTTAAAACAGATGGCCAGAAAGGTCAAGTGTAAACTTTGCAAACAGCTCATCAATCAACAATGCATACTATCTAAATATCAGTAACATCTGCATTCAGAGCTTCCAATGTCTTCTGTGTTTAAGGTGTGAGACTTCAAGAGTCAAAATCCAGCCGCAGCTTCTGAAAGGACCAGAAGCTACACTCACAGAAAGCTGGATATGTTTCCTCCTTTTTTTTTTAATCAAATCCATGACTACAGCTCTGAGACCAGGCTTCAGAATTTAATCACAATCTTTCCTACATACTAAGAATGGTTTGTATCTTAACCATAACCTTTCTCTGACTTTTTGGAGAGTATATCATTGAAGGCCTTCACTGGTTGTAAGTAAGCTGGACAGAGAAGGTTAAGACCCTGCCATCTTCTCACTTCTACACCTGGCCAACCACTGTGTGAAGTGATTGTCTGATGTTTGCTTCAGAAATTGTCAGATGCAACACCTCCAAAATGCAGGGAATGTGGGCTCACTGGGACACTGACAGGCACTTTATTTGAAGCATACTGCCAGCGACAGCTAAATTATACCACTGCAATGCACAAAAATCACATAAGGCAAGAAATTTAAAAAAAAATGTCATTGGATGTAAAAAGTAAAAACAAAAATTGCCCATCATATTCTTCTTTGGCAGTAAGCCTGATTGCTGTTCAATGACTTTAAACCGCTCTGACATACTGACTCCATACTGAACTATTGCAATTCACCTTCTGGCAGCATCTGCAAAAGACCCGTAATAAAATGGACAAACAAGGGAAAAAACAAATTTCAGGTACCTGATTATTCCACTGAGTAAGAATATTCAGGCAGTGAATTACTGTATCTATATGGGACAGATGTAAAATTTGCCACTTATGTAGAATCACTCCATTTTGGCAGAAACAAATCAGCAAGCTGCAGCTAATTTCCTGAATGCCTTCAGTTAATCTCATTAATGGGAACAATTGTGTGAGTAGATAAGAACCAGCACACAAAACGGCAGTATGTTCCTAGAGCTGTATATGGCCAAGTGAGGCAAAATCAGCACTATTCACCACCTGGGAAACATCAAAAGACATGTGGAGTGTGAACGTGCTCAGAACAGGCAGAGGCCTGAACATGACACGCTGTGGCTTTGGAGATAAGCTGTACTACTGTATGCTTGTTGGGCTAATTTTGGAGAGGCTAAAATGAAACCAGCATTATTTAATAGTGTGTTTAAAGCCTTGTTATCATTAAGAATGAAATTACTAACGCTTTAACACATTAAACAAGGAAATGGTAATTTAGAAAGGAGTAAAGTAGACCCAAAAACCCATTATGAGCTTCCCCCCTTTTTTTAAATTAAACATAAGGTCAACTTTGCAAACATTTGTAACACATGTTAAGCTCATTCAAGCCAATTTTCTTACAATATGAATACAAGTGTACAACCAATTGCTTTGATGATAATCGACTTTATTGGACATCAAGCAGTAGCCTAATCAAAAAAAGTCTTTTTCCAGCTGCCAGGGTAGCTGGCTCATGAAAGATTCCACTTTCAAATAATGTCTGTGCTTGACAAACACAAAGTGCATCTACAGACTGCATTGATGAGCTCAACGGGTAATGGGAAAGCTGTTGCATGCCACTCTTTCCCGTTTTGGCATCCATATCAGGCTGACAGGTGGGAAAAGAGTGACGCAGCATATTTGTGAATGGAACTGGCCAGATTGCATGGTACACTCATAGTGCTGAGAAATCTCATAAATATGGCACCCTGCACCACGGAGACTTCAGACGACCAAGGGACAGTCTGCCAAGAAAACAACAATTCAAATTGATTCAATTTAATCATTACTACGGTAATGCTCAGTATGTTATAATAAAACAGTAGGCATAGCAAAACAAATATGGCTCTAGAGTAAAGCTCTTGCATGTTGAACTGAAAGACTTTCTTGCTCCAAAGTAGTGTGTGTATAATTTTTATCCCCCTGATTTTTAAAACTCCATCTTGAATCGGTCTATAGCACAAACAAAAGAAATCAGAGAATGACAATACTCCTGATCCTGCAACAGTAGCAATGAGAATGATCCGTATCCCATTCCACCCCAGTTTTTCCATTTAGCCACCTGTCACCTCTGTTTCAGAGTGAAAACTACTACTAACATAAACATAAGTTGCTACAACCTGAAGTAGAATACATTGCAGAGCCGAGTCATTTTCCCATATTTATTGACTCATAAACTCCAAAAGCATCCGCATAATCATATTAAATGAACAGGATACCTACTGAAGTAACACTGTACATCTGGTCTTTATTTTATATTGCTTTACAATACTTTTTATACTTATCTATTACTAGGCTGAGAAAATTTGATTTTTTTTTTCACAGCATCTCCCTGCCAGAATGTTGCTCCTGAAAAGAGGCAGCCCTCTAGAAAACAAAATTTAGACTTCACATGTACAAGAAACCATTATGTAGTGGTAAAAGACTCAGCAACACAAATCTAGAGCCCTGTTGGCAACAACCTCGCAAGCACCAGTTTCAAAAGAAAATTTTGTATTCCCCAACCAGTTGCAAGTGATTGCTGGAGGTTGCTGGCTGTCACTAGTGTGAAATTGGTAGAAATATACAATGCAGCACCGAAAACCTTGTGATTGCTTTGGTTGCTAGCAGGTTGCTGGAGTCACCAGTCTGCAGACACCAAGTTGTCTGCACTCGCAAACTACTCACCAAGACGCAGTGAAACTGTGAAAAGCGTTACACAAACTGGAAACGGGGGATGTTCACCTTCAGAATAAAAGTTGTGTTTTATAACTGCAACCAACACATTTCAAAAGGTGCTACTTTTAGTCTTTTTCCTGTTTGTGCTGCACTTCCCAGACGGTCGTTAATGGAGCTCTAGGCTCGGGTGACTGAAGCCTAACAGCTGATTTAGACTTCTGGGGTTAATGTCTAGAGCCTATGAGGTCACCTATGTAAGCGGCCGTGAGTGGCTGGCACCGCTGTCAGGTCACGTCCTAGTCTTTCATCCACAGTGCCAGTCAAAACAGAAACATATAAAATATTGGGACTTTTTCTCATCCTGGGTCACCAATTTATGTTTGCTTTTCATTTTTTGGGAAGCAAACATATTTGTCCTTTAAGTTTTTCCACTTCTTTGAACATACCCTCACATCCATCCCAATAGTTTCAGCATAAATAATAATTGTATGATGCAAAATGACAGAAATTTGTTGGTTTTTGTAAGCCTTTGGAATTATTGCAGTTGCAACAATGCACTCAATACAGGCAGGTTTCATTATTACCTTGACACAGGAGGTTGGGTTTTTAATCATGATTTTTGTCATGGTTTTTTGGACAAAACAAAACAAAACAAAAAAGAAGTCCAGACAGATTCCCTTCTCTCTGCCATCTGTTGTGACTGTTCCAAGTTAAAGGCGCACCAAATAGGAAATAAAACTTGCCAGTTGTTAAAACATAAACCCTCTGGTGACCGTTAAAACATACGTGTAGCATGCATATCAATATGCAAACATCCTGTTTAATTTATGTGTGCAAAAACGCCATATGTTCATGAACTGGCTTTGAACGCGCAGTTTCTATATACAAATACAGAGATAAATAAACAGTACTTTTTATTTGATGTAAATATTTTAATCAATCATCATATAGATGTTACAAATCTTGGTACCCTAGGTAGTTTATATAGATTTCATGACAACTGAACCAGTCATCTAGCAGGAGTTCGGAAACATACACACATACAAAAGTTACAATCATTATAGTATGACATTGAGGCAATGGTTATGCTCTCACTGATCCATTCAAAAACTGTGGCGAAAAAGTAGCTGGAAATGCATGGAGAAAACCTGACCTCTGACCTTTACAGTAGTTTGAGGTCAAGGTCACAGAAATTCAAACTCATCTGAGAGCTTTAGTAGATGCATCTATGGTGTGAATTTGAGGATCCTAGGTTGTTCTTGAGTTATCGCGCTCACAAGATTTTTCAAAACACCTGACCTCTGATCTTTACCTTCAGGTCAAGGTCGCCAAGAGTTTACCTCATGCGAGATTTTTAGTTGTTGCACCTAAGGTGTGAATTTGAACATTCTAGGTCACATTGTTCTCAAGTTATGGCCAAGGTTAAAGTTTCTGTAGAACATGCGCCAAGGCTATGACAATAGCTCCGCTTTTTCTTCGAAACAAACTGAGCTAAAAATGTGGATCTATCTGCTGTGGTGACCTTTGGGAAATACGGGAGCAGCCAAAAGTACATTTCCTACATGTACAAGAAACTATTTTTGGTACATTAATAATCAGCACCTAAGTAATATTGACACAACACTACACAAACAGTCATGTAGAAGAAGGAATCAGGAGTTTTCTGCTATATGTGAACACTAGAGGTTGTTGATCTGATTCTACAGTTTCTTGTGTTTTAGGGCATCAGCACTAAAATACAGAATAATAAATAAGGTCTGCTAACAAGAGGGGGCATTGTGTTGAGTTACAAAGAGAAAACATCATTAACCAAAAAAGGGGGGGGGTCAAACTGAAAGGTATTGTAACTATTAATTAAAGACATTATAGTGTCAGTCTTTGTGGCTGCACAGCAGTCTAAGAACACAGCACCTGTCATAAGAAGCACACTTCCAGCCAAGCCCTCAAGCTTTATAGTAAGTTTTTATTTCAACAGTTCAAATCCCATCTGCCCCAATCCTGAGACTCACAGTAACAAAATCTACCGACTGTCTCCTTAAATCGCCTATTAGTCCATATCACAATCTTTTGTTAAAAAAAAAAACATGAAAAATAGTTTGTGCATCTGTAATATATTACATCACAAAAATAGTATTCAGCACTCATTGATACTCTCATGTGAAGCTTTGGTAGTAAAAGGTGAATGAGACAGAGATGGGATGAAGAGAATGGCATCGGTGTAGAGTTACACTCAGCCTGCTGCCATTAGGAAAGCCGGGAAACGGTGATGAGGCTGAGCATCAAGTGTATGTGTGCATGTGTGCGTCTCCATTTCTCTGTGACTGCACTTTACCTGTGGGTGAGCATCTGCGAGGGTGAGGCGAGGGAGAGGGAGTTCTCTGTGTGTGTGTTCACTGGTTGTGTGCTCAACTGAAAATAAGTCTGCATGCACACGAAAGGATGAAAGGACATCATGTAGCCTTTAACATCGCCCACAATCCCCTGCAGCAAGGTCATGCAAACTGTGAATCGATAGAGATTGAATAAGAGCACTGATCGAGAGAAAAAAAGCAATAAAGCTCAAGTTGGAGTTGGATTTGAACTGTGCTGCCTGTAACCACCACAACATTTTACCTTCCTCATTACGGAAGGTTTAGCGACAGCCAAACCTGGGCTGTAAAAGCGGACCTTAAACGATCATTTTATGAACATAAAAGCTTCTTCCACAGGTAGCCACTTTTCTGGATGAAACCTCAAGGCAATAAAAGCTTCATCTGCACATCATCCATATTAGGCAAAGAGGTGTATTTGCATGTTTGAGGTGCCTAACTGGAAAGTCACACACTTTAATGCAAAAACCATTAAATTAAGCATCCTGGCTTTGCATAATGCATCTGTGTCACACTTTAAAGTATGTGCCACAGCTCCGCAAGTTGCAGTCCCAGCTAATGCAAATATTGTCACATCCCTTCAGTGTGCACGAGTGCAAATGTTAATATTAATTGGCAAGATCAGAGGGAAATCACAGCTTTGCCTACAGCCATTAACCTTCTACCAACAAGCCAGCATCTGCATGTGTGTGTGTGTGTGTTTACTCATTCATCCATTTACAGCATGAAAAGTGTGAATGGAGAGGCAGGTGGGTAGATGGATGGATGACGGGCGAGTCTGCTGAATGCTCTCTTCCTCCTTGTATCTCAGTAATAGCCGGTGATAATGTTGTTCATAGGAGGGGCAGCTGTTCCTCATGTGACAGCTCGTCCTTTTGCTGTTACTAAGCACACACACGCGCACGCACACACTCCGAGGCGGCCTGACTGCGGCGCTGATCGCGTCTTGACACCACTGTAACAACTCCTCATTCTCTGAAATCATAATTGGGGAGAATCCTTGGCTATTGTCTCAAGTGCATTACATCATGCCAGCCTCTCAGTCTGCATCCCGCCCCCCTTTAACTCTCTCCTCTGTCTCTCCACTGTGACAGCCGGCCGTGTTTTTTTTTTCTCTCCTGCAGAGCCTCACAATGTCAACCACACGAAATCTATATGTTATATACACCATGTATGCATCCACACCAAGCGCTCCCTACTCCCACAACAATCCTCATCAGTCCAGAGTTAGGGACGTAAAGGGGGCACCGCAGAAAATCACCTTGAGCCCGAAGGAAAGGGGCAATGTAGGTCACCGCAATACCGGCGGCAACAGTGTGCATACTCACAATTTGTTCCTTTACTATCAGCAGAGGCTCCGGCCGCGGATCAATGACAACTGCAGTCTGTGCAAGCTATACCATCAAGCGGACAGTCCTAGGAGGCTTCTTCAGTGCAAAGAGCCAGCGACGCCGAGGATACGATCCTAAAGGTGCGGCTGGTCCCCGCCGCTGGCATTGTTAAAAAACAAAAGAGCAGGAACAATCGCCAAATTAGCCGCGTCGGGTAATGACATCTGATTTCCGGGGATACACACGCACCGGTTAAGAAATTATGGCACGTTACAAATTCTGCTGTGATAAGCGGAGCTGGAAAAGACCATTGTCGGAGCTGACGGAGGGGAGCCGTGTGGAGTCTTAAAGTTGCAGTTGTGGAATTCTCCTTCCTTTCTTTGTAGACCTCTATTAATAATAATAATAATAATAATAATAATAATAATAATAATAATAATAATAATAATAATAATAATAATAATAATAAATTACTGAAATGCTGAAACTTTAAATTTTCAGCATTTTTTAAAATTTGTGCTAGCCTACTACATTTAATGGATTTTCATGAATAAAATAAAATAAAATGTGCAAAAGAGAAAATATGTTTAATGTATGCCAATAAACTATAAACTGATAAAAACCTCTCTTAGTACTGAGAGTACTTCTGCAGAATGTAAAATAACGTTCCGCCCACCAATTAGAAAGGGCAGAGGAAGGCTTCTTTTCCAGAGTCAGGCAGCCGCCACCTGAAGCGATGCTCACCTTTTTCAGCCGCACAGATGGTCTTTGCCAGATTCCCAAACGCTGTAGTTGGGAGATGCTTCGGGTCATCCACCACTGCCTTCAGTCCCAAAACTATTTGTCCAATTACTGGGGAAACAGTTGTTGTCCAACGCAAAAGCATTAACATTTACACTGGCCTGCTTTTTTTTATTTATTTTTTTTTATCTCGGATTCTTTAACAGAACCAGATAATATAATTTTGTTCAAGAGATTGCAATAGGTGTCTGTAGAGAGACACTGGCTGTAAAAAAATATTTTAAAAACTACAGGGAAAGATTGGCTAAGTATAAGGTGAAAACACCTGGACTGAATCATGAAAATTGGGTTTCAAAAATGGAGAAAAGTCAAACCCGCAAGCCAAAAGTAATGAATTAATTATTAAAAAGTAATAAAATGGATGCTAAAAGTAAAAAATCTTGAAGTGGACAGCTAAAACCCATAAAAAGCTTGCAAAAACTAAAAACGACTGAAATACAAGTACTGGATTTGTCATAAAGAAAGAAAGATACCCAGCTGTACAACTAACACTAACACAAGGTAACACTGACAAAGGTTTATCTGAAATATGCTACTGTTCACACCGTTGTGATCGTTGTGTAAATTGTGCAATGGTCATGTGACTAGAGTTCAGTTAGGAGAGTGGCGCTGCAGTGTGGGTTAGCCCTAAAATAACCTCACTGTGCATGTGGTCCAAGAGGCACACATGGTAATGGACTTTATTTGTTTATATTGTGTGGGACACTGAGATCTATTTTCAGTGATTTTATCTGAATTTGGCACAGTAAACAGCTTTGTGAGTGTTTATTGTGTTTAGCAATAGAAACTTTGAAAAAGATAAAAATTTACGGTTTCAAACTTTATTTTCTTGTAGTTTTCAGCGTCCACAGAAGAGCGAGAGAGATAAAAACTAAACCTTCAAAGACATCCGAATGTTGTGGGGACGTTATTTCACTACGCGTGGTAGTAAGAATGCAGAGCTTACTAAACTGGCTTTAACACTGACTACATATGAATATATGAAAGTGATCTGCAGTAATATTCAAAGACAACACTGCAAAACACTGGCTTGAAATGTTTGGATGCAATGACTCACACAGGGTTTTTTTTTTGTTTGTTTGTTTGTCATCATTTGGGTTGGCCCTCATTGTTTCTCTAGTGAATCTTAGTGTACAGCATACAGGAGTATTTTAGAAAACTAAAAATGCTATTGATTTTCAGCATTCGCATCTATTCTAACTGACTGGGTGTCTCCATACATTTGACCAATGCTGATGCTGTGAGTCACTATTCTAAAATCCCTCACCATTTATTTATTTATTTACTTACATATAGAATAATTAGAACTATGGTTTTGTTATTACTATTATGACACCAAGAGACACCTTAAGAATCAGTGGGGCTCCCTGGGCATGCCCAGAGCAGTGCTGGTTTGATGGAGCAAGCACAAAAACTGAATGAAATGGTAATATATTCCAGTTCCCATTTTCATGCACAAACACTGCTCATAAAACCGCTGCAGTGTTTCTCCTTCCCCTCAAACAAATAAGTCAAGGAAGATGGCTGAGCTCCCTGTGCTTCGTGGTTTCTTCATATTCAGCTAAAGGGTTTTCTCCCAACTTTTGCCAAGTTCTTGCTCAAAAAGAAATCATTGGGTTTCTGTGTAAGTGTTAGCCTTACAGTGTAAGGTGCCCTGTTAATAATATTTAATAGACTGAATCCAAACACACGGTATCATAACCTTTTTGGGGTTAGCGTTTATTTTTTCAGACTTGAAATAGTGAGTGGAGTTGATTGAAAAGCAGATCAAGTGTTTTTACTATTTGATTATTACCTTTAAAGACACAGAACTAAATGGAAAGCAGGACACACCTGCGTTGCTGTACACCTACATCAGCAGAAACAGCAGTATAGTTTGTTCCTGCACAGCCTTAAACATATTTCTGTAAGATGGTTTAGAAAAAATCAGTGGAATTGGATCTGTTGATCGATCCAACATGCTAGGTCAAAATAACCAATCGAGGTTTGTTCATATTTGATCCTGCCTTGTGCTGCAGTAAAACATCAAATTTTGTGTGTGTGTGTGTGTGTGTGTGTTTGTGTGTATAATTCCTCTGTGATTTGTTTGGAATCAGAAATGCTGAGGAGTTCGATGATTATAAACAAAAATTCATTATTAGAATGTAAACACAGGCACTGAATCACTCCATTATTTTCTACTTGTCTGTATAGACTGCTGTGAGCATCAGGGTACAAAACAGTGAAATATAACCAACTGACAAGTCCATCTTGTTCTTAAGAATTTCCTCCTACAGCCTTTTTTTTCTTTTGTTTTTTTTTAAAGATTTCTTGTGATTGAATATATAGAAGTCCATCTGAATGTGCAGAAGCAATGACAGGCCTTAAAATGAGCTGTACCTGGAAATATCAGGAAAGGGACAAAAGCTCAGGTTTCTTTATTCTATTAGTTCTTAATAGATTGAATATAGTTTAAAATTCTATTATTTAGTGGATTCAAGGAGATCCCATTAACTGTCAGAGAATATGACTCGGTGGTGCAGTGGTTACCCTCTAGTCTTTTACAAAGGAGTGTGAAAGTTGTCTGTCTGTGTTAACCCTGCAATAGACTGGTTTCCTGTCCAGTGTGTAACTCGGACCCAGTCACGTGGCCTCCTATAAAGCTGGCTTGATAAGTAGGTGGATGCATGGATCACTCACAAGTGTGACACATTAGCTAATAACTCTCTAAGAGTGTGACCACTGAATGAATATCACCCTCCTTCAGCTCATTAAATTTTAAAGCACTTGAATAAGTTGTTCTGAGTGTCATGATTATGATTTATAAAAGACTGGTTCTCAGGGAGAATGTCAGAGCATAACCTGTGTGCACGGTGTGTCTTCAGGATCCCAGAGACTTTAAAGATTGTTATTTTAGATGTGTCGCTGGTAGATTTCAAATATTAAAGAGCAAATGACTAGGTGAACAAATAACACAAACTTGCCTAGAGGACTGGGAAGTGAGTTAGGGTTACACTCATATAAGCATCAACTGTGATCTTTTTTGTGGCCACAAATAGATTCCAACCTGAGAAAACAACTCTTGTAATTAACCCTCAAAGAATAATAGTTTTCTGATCAGGAAACAATGATTAGATAACAATTGAAAGTAGATTGATTACTTCACTGATTAGTTATTAAATGATTGTGGTGGTATTTCCATTGATAAGTGATGGGATATAAGTCTGGAAGTCTTGAGTACAGTGAACTCATTGTCATGGTCAAGAAACCAGTTTGAGATGATTTGAGCTTTGTGACATGGTGCATTGTTCTCTTGGAACCAGCCATGTGCACTGTACACTGCAGTCATGAAGGGATGGATATGGTCAGCAACAACACTCAGATCGGCTGTGGCATTTGAACAATGCTCAGTAGGTACTAAAGGGCCTGAAGTGCACCATGAAAATATCCCTTACACCATAACACCTTCACCCACCTGAACCATTGATACAGTGCATGATGGATCCATGCTTCACATGAAATTCTGACCCTACCATCCAAATGTTGCAGCAGCAATGTTTTTCCAGTCTTCTAATGTCCATTTTTGGAGAACCTGCACAAACTTTAGATTCGGTTTCCTGTTCTTAGCTGAAAGGAGCGGCACCCAGAGTGTTCTTCTACTGCTGTGGGCCATCTGCTTTAAACTTCAACATCTTGCACATTCAGAGATTCTCTTCCGCATACCTTGGTTGTAACAAGTGGCTATTGTTGCCCTCCTATTAGCTCAAAGCAGTCAGGCCCAAAGCAGTCTGGCCATTCTCCTCTGACCTCTGACATCAACAAGGTATTTTCCCCCAGAGAACTGCAGCTCACTCGACATTTTCTGCTCTTCAGACAACTTTCTGTAAACCTCTGAGTTCTCTGAGATGGTTGTGTGCGAAAATTCCAGTATATCAGCACTTTCTGAAATATTCTGACCAGCCCATCTGACAACATCAACCATGTGTATATTGTTTTATGTGTTATATAAAAGAGATGAGATAAGAGACAATAATCAGTACATTCTGATGGCAACTGTTATATTATGTTTTTGTTAATTTTTACAGTGTTATTGTTTTTTGTAATAAAAGTTTTGTTACTGGTGAGTGAGCCTACTGTTATAGCCAGGACTTCAAATAATGCTACTTAGTCAAAGCAGTTGGTGTTTAACAGATGCCCACAAAGTGTCTCACTCTCAACTCATATTTTAACCCAAACCACAATGTTTTATAAAGTTTTTTATTTATAAAGCGTATCCAAATAATATTTGTAGTTGCACTGCACTGTGTTTTCTAACTATTTACAGTTGAATAAACCTCAGATGCTCTCTACAATAGCATCCAGATAATTCTATAAATAACTATTAACAAATTATTATTACTTATTTCATTGTTTAACAGTAAAAGAAAAAGTAATATAAACTATTCATATAATATTTTTTATGTCAGCTATTTTAACTGAATACAGTTTGACAGCTCTCTTTCCTTCAACTGCACCTCCATCTTTCTCCTGCAGCAGAAGTGTGAGCCTGAGACAAATTGCTGCCTGTGGACTGCCCAGAGATTAATGCCACTGTCCATGGTGCTGAATCCTACATGTTTTGTGTATGTGCTGTACTGTGTTGCAGGCCTCTAAAAAGGGTATATTGAATTTTTTCCATCAAGTGTTGCAAAGCATTTTTTTTTTTTTTGCTTTATCCCCAGATCTATTAGATCTATGATCATATCTCTTGAAAAACACTAATGTCTCTATTCACAGGAATTACAGTCCCTGGATTCTGGGAAAAGTTCCATTCTGGAGGATTTATCTCTCAGCTGCCTGTCACCGGCTTGGATATTTAATTAACATATGTTGTGCTTGGTGTTTGCTGTCTCGTTTTTGTCTTTAGCTGGCACTAAATCTCACCTGGGAAATGCTTTCAGATGTTTCCTTTCCTCTGTTGCAGCCCCAAATTGCTTTCCCCCTGTTCTTTTCCTGTTGTCTGACAAATTAGCAAAACACTCAGTGGTGGAGCGAAGTGTTGGCTCTTTTCTCAAGTGAAACAAAAATACACCATGATGACGCCACCAAGTCACAGCCATCAGGGTTGGAAAAAAAATTACATTTTATTGAGACTTAAAGTTAAGGTCATGGACGCTGTGACTGGCAGGTGGATGCCAACACAGACAGCTGTGTGTTGGTGGAGACTAAATGTTAAACAAGTTTTTCACAAGCACACAAGGGTAGCAACAGTTCAGGCAAAAGTTCACCGTTCCAAACAAACAGGCAAATCCACAGTTCGTCTCTCCTCCAGCTCTCTCTCTCACCAAACACAAACTCCAGTAACAGGAAATCTGCACAGAAGACAACAAGTAAGTGACTTTTGCAGGGAAAAGTAGAACAAAACAACAAGGAGTCAGCTGTTAGTTCAATGAGCCAGCAACAACTGAAGGCAAACCACCACCTTATGTAGTGGAAGCAGACGAGGTGGTCAGGAATAGGTGAGCTTATTACATCCAGGTGTGTGGAGCCAAAGGGCAGGAACCCAAGATGAATCCCACCTCTGAAATACAAGGGCAAGGTCAACTCACACATAAACACAAACAGACAGAGGAAAGGAGAGAAAGAGAGAGAAAGCAAAAGAGTGTCTGTCTTAAGTGAAGAATTGTTGGGCTCAGAGAGGTGGCTTGGAGTGGCAGGTGCCAGACTAGAAGTGGAGTGGCAGAGAAGGTGGAGAGTGGGCAGGCAGGAAAGTGGGTGCATCCTTTGAGTTGAGTTCCAGGTACAGGTAAGGCTGATTGAAATCCCCTTCCAAATCCGGAGGTCCAAAAACATGGAGGTATAATTATTGCATGTGGCTGATTACTGGAAAAGACAGAGAGAACAGGGGGTAACAGGCAGGCGAGAGCAGCAAAAACAAGGAACAAGGTCAATCAATCTTCACCATGGCGGAGTGGAACGATCTGGCAAAGAGCTGAGGCAACCTCCAGGCCTTAAATACCCATCACTAGGTTACATTAAGTGCAGGTGTGGAAGGGATGAGCCGGACAGTAAACTCCATCCACAGCCAGAAGGATACCTGCTTATCAACCATGTTTTTTTAATGGCGCCTTTTGAAGGAAATCCAAGTTCACTAACATTTTCTATTAAGTTAGAACTCCACCTTTTTATCCAAGTGTAAGAATTTCTTAATTGGATTTCCCAAAATCCAAAATACTAACACTCTGGCTTCCCAAACCAGTGGTTGTCATCACAATGGCTTTGTCTAGGTTTTAAAAATATAGTCTATGAACAGAAACAGAGCTTGACCTTCATTTTTCATCTTTCAGCTTTAGATTAGATTAACCTTATTAACAGAGAGCTTTTGGTTTGTTTTATGGTGTGATTGTAAATACTGATCTTTCCCCATGACTATTAGAATGACAACTGTATTATTCAATCCCCTGTTTATAATGCAGCTGACTGGTCATACAGCATCCCACCCACTATACTGACCTACCATGTGCCTGCTATACAGTGTTGAATCACTCAGTCATACCATATTCATTTTCCCAGAGGAGTCAATATAAACCTCTATATATGAATGGTTATAATGCAGCCAGGTGATGAAAATGAAAACCTTTTTAATATCTGAATGCCTTGAAGCTGAGAAGTCCTATATACTGAACTGGCTTGTCTCAGAGACAGTTGCACCAGCCAAGCTTAAACCTAGGATTTGTAAGGCAGTTCTTTTGTCTGCACTATCAGTGGAAATGATCCTAAAACAGGCACCAGTTAAGAAGCAATGATCAAAGCGATAAGAGAATCAAGAGGAAGCTATAAAAAGAAACCTATAAAAAGAAGAGAGACCTGTGACACTGCTCGAATCTAATCCTCCTCCTCATAGCTTGACACGCTCAATGTTTGAGTGTCATTAAGCAAGTCACCCCCTCCCCCTTTTCGTCATGCAAATGGACCTCTTTTCACACCCGGAGTTTTTGCATGCAAATCTCACATCAAAATCTCAATGATCCCAGAGGTTAAGCTGTTGAGCTCCTCACGGCCAATTAAAAAGACACACACTCACTCCTTTGGCTGCAGAAATGCTGATGCAAATATTTGCTGATTATGATGGAGGGACTTTGTGCTCTGGTTAAAATTACTGAATAAATGTTAAGTGAAACAGCTACCCATATGATGTGACAGCTGAGAAAATGCTGTCATAAACCTGAGGGAGAGATGTTGGTGTATTGTTTTGCACAACACCCTGCCTCTCCAGGTTGTTTCAGAGGATCAAAGCAAATGTGTACTATGAAGTCTGACATTATCCCCTTCTGTTAACATGTCCATGTCCACATATCCATCATCTCAGCCTCCAGTCTGCCTCCCTTCAGGGGCTAAAATGGCATCTTATGATTTATCTGTCTGAAGAAACACATATCAGCATATGCCAGATGCAGTCTGTACAAATCCAAAGCTGCCAGGGCTTTTCGTGACTTTCTGTCTGTCTGTGTAAATGAAGCAGGTTACCAACCTCTTGCTGCTTGATACTCTGATATCAGAGATTAGTTCAGTGGGCTGGGGTGTGAGATGCATTACAGAGACAGAACAGAGAGGGATTACAGGTGTCTAGAATCCTGTAAATCTTTATCTGCCTCGCCCACCCCCTGTGAAGCAGATATTATTGCACTTTAGCACACGTCTGCTCTATCTGTCAGCATGAAAGCACACACAAAAAAAATACCCACATTAAACAGTGTTTTTAGTCTTTGTGGAGAAATCGGAATGGCTTGCACTTCTTAACTGTTGATTATAGATCTTCTTAGCCCAGTAAAATCATTAAATTTGTCCAACCATGATTCTGAAAAGTTAATTATTTCATAACAAACAAACAATCTAAGTTAATCTTGACAGTTACTCAAAAGTATCTTTATGCAGATATGATGACTGTATCATTGTACTGTATCACTATAAAATCATGCACTGCTAGATTTATACATGACTATATAAGCATACCTGCAAACAGAGCTACTTCTCCCACACACGAACAAATGACTCCTTACAGCTGCCAATGATTCATGCAGCAATAAGACTTAACCTGTGCTCTGTGCTGCATAACAACTCATACCATAACAATTATAACACCACCAGCATATGCTCCCATTCCTTTACAGGTTACGTGATTCATCTTATTAGCATTCATCATAGGTCTAAATGGGAAACCGCAAAAATTATGGTCATGCTCACATTTACAACTTTTATGAGTGGCCATTATTTTAATCACAAACACTCCTCGTGCCAGTGACAATAGAGGAAATGTCTTTAACTAGGATGCTAAGCCATTTGAATAAAGAACAGCCAGGCTGAGTGGGCTTATTTTTTAAAGTAGAATGCAGGTTATGTAAGGATAAAGGGTTTTTCTGCCTAAGCAAACCACAGTAATTTTCATGCAAGACAAATATTCCCATATTTTTGTGTTCAAGAATAGCCCACTTTAGAAAGAATGTTCTTGCTAACATAAATGATGTGTGTTAACTCAAATATCCTGTCAAAGAACTGAAAGAATGACTAAAGAGCAAGACAACTGCTTAAAATGAGCGAGAGAGAAACAGCAGGAAGTAGCAGCGTTAGGGAAGAACCAAGTGACCGATCAGGCCCCTGCAAAAATAAAATTTAAAAAAAAATCCTAAATCTGTGTTTGCCATAAAAGTGTCATTTACACTGGGGACACTAAGGTGTCTCCACCACTTTTTATCCAGATCTCTTTTTTAAATGTTCCAAATCTTCTAAAATTAAAGCCTTCACCATAAAATGTTTGCTAAATTTTCTTGGTGCAAACTATGATGAAAATATACAATTCATTGTAAATAAAGACAAACGAAATGCCCATCGTGGGAAACCTGTGTAGGTGTGATGTAGTTGATCAGATGCTGTGGGAAGTAGATCTCCCTTGAGCTTGTGAGTGAGGTGTGTAAGTAGCTGCATGCTAATACAGCAACAGTAAAGTACAACCCACACTATATATATATATATATATATATATATATATATATATATATATATATATATATATATATATATATATATATATATATATATATATATATATATATATATAAACATTGATCCCAGCTGTGGTATTGGATGTTATTGTTGCTGAACTGAATGATACTGGTGCATTATTTGATTTACAGGCTCCTGCAGCTGTGTATGTGATGAAAGTGTTGCTTGTGCTGCTGACGCTGTATTTTCATATTGTTGACTCTGTAAGCCGTGCCCTTTCAGTGCTCTATTATGTTATTTTTCCCCACCTGCTTAAAACAGTTAAGCAGTTGCTAGCCCCTACCACTTTTTACCACAATATAGCACATTTGGTTTGTGCCTCTACCTGTTGCTGAAAGTGTTACACCACTTTGAAATTAACACCCGAAGATTTCCTTTTTCATTTAAGTCTCATTTTAAAGTCTTTTCTAATGGAAGATGTCACCTCCCGTACAACTGTTTGTCTTGAGGTTGGAGAAAGACGAGAGCTGAGTTTTTGACGCACAGTGTGTTGGCGAGTGTGAATGTGAGTTTATGAATAACTGCTTTGTCAGTGACAACATTAAATGTTATATCTATGTTTGTGTATAATTATGCATGACGCAGACTGATCATGGCAGAGGAAAAAAATCTAAACTATTCTTCTTCTTCTGATTCATATTATTATTATTGTTACTGCAGTTGTATGACATCTTTTTTCAATTTACATCTATGTCTTTCCACATGTGACCTCTCTACCTTTGGATATAAAGGTTATCCCTTTGCCATTTTATCCCTGTAGATATTGCTGTGAAAAGTTGTCATTTACCTTGTGAATTCTTGAATTATGACCAATAGCATGGTCATAACTCATGCAACACATTTTGCAGACCATATATCAAAGTGTCCTTGGTCCACAAACTGCAAAAATAGCCCCTCATTTGTCATTGGTGTGTCATCTACAGTACTGCTCAAAAGTCTTGAGCCACTCTTGAGCCATTTCTTTATATCTTTGAGCCAGCCCTTGTAATTTTTAAAGAGGTCTGAGCAATTGTTCTCCAGGCTTTTTGAAGTTCTTTTAAAGTTTTTCTTTGGACACTGGCTGATTTGTATGTTCTTTTTTTGTTTATTGAGTCACTTAACACTTACCTATGAATCATTCAAACATAAAAAGGCACTAAACTCAAGTGATGAACCAATGTTGTATCTACACAAATTAGCAAAAAAAAAATTTTTTATAATTTATCTTTTGGCACGTTTTTACTAGCAGCCTTTTGCCAAAACATGTAATTTATGACCATTTTGTTTTGTTGAGTCTAAAAATTGTCAATAGTTTTTTTTGCATCAATAAAAGTGTCATTAGCCAAAAACTTGTATATTGTGATATTGACATATCTTGGCACAGTGTGCAGTGTACTGGGGACTAAACTGGGTAAACTGGACAAGAAGTAGAGGATCAAAGCAGAAGTGGCAAGTCTAGCAAAGACCTGGTACGGGACCTTGAGGATGCATCTGGCACTTCAGTTTATCTACTGATCATTGAAGCCTCTTCAGAAATCGTCTTGATGGAAGGGTGGCTGCCGAGAAGATGAAGAAAACAAGGTATGTTACAGGAGAAAGCACTAGCTGGTAGTCAGGCCTTACACGTGTCACCTGTGCAGCTGAAATCATCCACAGAATCAGTGACAAAAGGTCTGATAGAAAGATGCCTTCAAATTTGAAAGTTTTGGTTCAAACTGTTGTCAATTTGTACAACAGGAATGAGATACAGCAGTGAGTGTCTACATCAATTTGTAAAACACGGTGGAGGATCTGTCATAGTTTGAGGCTGCATTTCAGTCAGTGGTGTTGGAGATCTTGTTAAAACAGATGTCATTATGAATGAAGAAGAGTAAGATTTTGATCCACCATGCAATACCATCCAGAAAGCATCTGATCGGCAGCAGCTTCATTTTTCACAATTGCAATGATTCAAACATTGCTTGTCATGTCCCAGGGTTTTGTGGTTTTGAGAGTATATATATATATATGTATATATATATATATATATATATAAAAAGCTAAAACCATATATACATACCATGCATCACTAATTAACCTAACTTTAAATATAAGGATTAATTGTAATACCTTTACCTGTCTACATTTCTTTTGCAGACAGTGCCTGAAGTCTAGAATCCATGGACAACACCAGATGCTGTGCTTCCTCTCTCGTGATGCTCTGTTAGCAGCCGGCTTCAGTTGCTGCTTGTTTTACTGCATTCAGTCTGTCTTCAGTAACTGAAAACCATGCTCTTTTGGGTTAAGATCAGATGACTGACATGGCCATTGAAGAACATCTAACTTCTTAGCCTCGGAAAAACTCTTTGGTTGTTTTTGCAGTGGGTCATTATCCATTTCCACTGTGAAGTGCTGTCTGATCAGTTTTGCGGCATCTGGCTGAATCTGTGCAGAGTATAACCCTATACACCTCACAATCCATCCTGCTGCTTCTATCAGCAGTCACTTCATCAATACACCAGCTGAAGAAATTCTCTCCAGGCAATCCTGAAATATTGGCTTCATAAAAATAGGATCGGCAGACAGACAGCCTGAAGCATGATGCTGTTGGCCACAGTTAAAAAATGAAGTGTCTGAGTAAGGGCCATATGAGATAGGCAAACTTTTCCTTTGTTCACACCTGATAGCAAAATCTGCATTAAACTTCTCCATACTGTCTGACCACTTAAGCATATCTTTATCTCTGCATATGATTCTTTTACCTTTGGACTACTACTTTATTTCATCTGTCATTTATGAGACTTAGAAATGATCCTCTCAAGCATGTAAATGCTAGCATTTGAAAATTAATCTAAGACCCCCCCCCAAAAAAAGCTATTTGTCAGAGGTCAGTGTCACATTTTTGAGATTGCGCATGTCATTCTCATCATTCCTCACTGAAAGAAAGAGAGGTGCAGACAGTGTAGCCATTAAGTATTAATCGAGTGTGCTCCTTCACAATTTTAAATCCAATTGACTTTTTGTAGCACGGTGGCAGGAAGAGGGCTATAGAAGGATTGCTCTCGCTGTCAGGAGAGACAGCTGTGCCTTGAACTGCAGCACATATCAGTGGAGCTTGAAGATGACAGCAGCCCTTGGCAAGACGCAGCGTTTGCCAGGAGCAATTACAGTCGTATATGCCACCATCTTTCTGTTCAAACTCTTATTTTAAATGCTGGTTTTGATGTTGATACATTGAGTTGATCCTACACAGTCGCCGCTCAGATCTCAAACACACCAAAGGTGACACTGTGAAACATGCTGGTGGTTGTATGAGAAGAAAAATAAGGCTTCAGTGTAGCTTTAGATACTCTTAAAAAGGAGTAGAATGTAAAGAAAAGTACCATGGGCAAATATTAATATAAACCAGACACTGCAATTTTGTAATCCTTAGCAGTTACTGTCACAAGCTATTAGCTGTCACAGTTTATCAAATAATTGCATTGGAACAAATGCAAGCATTAATGTTTTAATGATATTAATAAAACCACAGTCAATATAAGGAATGGTTAAATCATTTCACGTGTCATGTGTTTGTGAGTATTTTTTTGTTCAAGATTTGATCACACATTTTGTCGTTTTCCTGCAACTTCAGTGGCAATTAGTGCATCGCTGATGAAAATGCAGAGCGAAAGGGGAATCCAAGGAACAACATAATCCTTTCTTTAGGATGCAAAGCATATTCTAGGCTCTGACAAGTTCAGTTTAGACAAATGTGCATGCTCATTTGAACTGCAGAGAGCTGCCTAATGCATTTCAATTCTTTGTTTCAATCCCACATCTTTTTTGTATATGCATTGATTCTGCTGTCTTTAAAAACAGAAAATTGGTAAAATGTACTTATTAAAGCAGGGGGTGTCAAAATCATTTGACTTCATGGGACAAATACAACCCAATTTGAACACAAGTGGATGGGTAAAATAACTGTATAATATCCTAATTTATTCTCCCTTTATTTCTTACTTTCTGAAAGCTTTTAGATTAAATACACCATCATTTTACATTACAGATAATGATGAACCTAAGATGTCTTGAAAATGCAGTTAGAACAATATTTCGCACTTCAGTCAGTACCACTCTAGTCAGAAGAAAATCGTTTCCTTCCAGCTGGAGGAGTTAATATTTGGGGGTATGGTTTTCTGGGACTGACCTGCCCTTTCTGTAACTTGTGGAAAGCATACAGTGCATTAATCAAAAACCAGGCACAAAGAAACTTCTCAGTACATAATAGAGAAGGCATCAGTAACAACAGCACATTCATTAAGTCAGAAACCATAAAAGATGCCATAAAAAGGAGGAGCTTGGTTTGAGGTGGGTTCCAAAGCAGCTTGCAGATGAGCAGCAACTGTCTGCAGGGTAAATCCCTGTATTTGCCATTTGCTGACAACAGTTATGTTTTCAATTATTTTCTATTGGTAAGTATAAAGAAAAAGAGCATATTAAACAACCTAAATTGGCATGTTGCTCATTTAGTGCTTGCTAAGAATGAATCTCTTGAAATGTAATTGTAAAATTTGAAAACTATGGTTATTCATTTTCTTGATAAATTATTCTGCTGTGCAAAATGAAAGAAGCTGATGCCGTGTACCACAAGCATTTCATAAATGCAGGTGCACTGAAACCTGGCAGTCTCTTAGCAACATCAGCGCAGGTAGACCTTTACAAAAATCGAGATCCACGAGTCTGGTCAGTATGTAATTGTAATATATCATGTAGCACCCCTGAAAAAGATCCACTGTCAATGCTCAGGCACAGCATTACAGAGAGGAACAGTACAGACAAGGAGGAGGAGAATACACTGAATGAACTCAGTAAACTGAAAGCCTTGGAAAGCCTTCAGAACAACATAATGTGTCATGATATCAGTCCTCAAAATGATGATGCATTACTAGCACTCCTGCATCTGGGCCATAGGATGGTGATTGTGGTTTGAAATGATTCACCAAGTGCAGGGACAGATTCTCTAAAGCTGTCATTACACAATTATCTGCAGGTGCATTATGGAGCAAATTATAATGACTTCTGGTTCTTATTTACTACCATAAGCTACAGATGAATACTGAAGAGCTCTTTTGCCCGCCACCTTGCTTTGTCTCTGCTGCTGTGCATCACACTGATGAATAGAAAGGCTGCATGTCTGCGTGCCTCACACCCATCTGGTGAGAAGAGCAGCAGTGGGATTTGCAGCTTTGACTCCTCGCCTTTTAGGACAAAGCAGGGCTGCTTCTTGAAAATTTGCTCATAGAGGTTGTGGGAATGTTTGTGACAGAGCCGGCTCTGGGAAATTCTCCCAAATGGGCCCAGTTAACACAACTCGGCTGACTCACTCGCCCCGCGGTAGGGCCCCACATCTGCTCTGCCCTTGAAGTGAATGATACTGAAGCAAAATCAATTGAATTGGAGGACAACTCGGTCTCTCTCTTTTATGTGTCAAGGAGAGAACTCCTGTTGCATCCAGTCCTGATTGGTTGATCAGGGTCCCAGTTGCCAGGCAACTATCCAGCGGTGTATGGGACCTAGTTGACAGACAGCTGCTAATGAAGCTGGGGTGGTGGGGAAGAGAGAGAGTGCTGCAGAAAAGGGCTATGCAACCTGCTTTCTCATGCCTTACACATCTTGAACTACATCTGCAACCCCCAATTACACCGGTGCTCACATGCACATATAATGTCATTTACTCTGTGCCTGCATTAAGAGAGTCCTCCCAGAGCGCCTCAACAGTCACGTCCCCGACAGCCCCACCTCTTACATCATTGCCATCGCCCTTAAACACAAAATGACTAATATTTACGCAGAAAAATAAGAAGCATTGTACTTACACATGCAGAGTGCAAGAGAAGTCTCTTTATTTTGGAAATAGAGGTGTAAAGACACAGATGGCATCCATGCAAACATGACAACCACAGAGTGTTGATTGCTGCACATGAGTCATGCTCAGGTCACACATACAGATCCTGCACAGCAAGTGTCCCATCCAATCTGTTTGGACACACTGGGAATTCAATGGGAAATAGAAGTTACAGTTATATATTTGCCATTTGTTTCCAACCCCCCCCCCAAATTTTCACATTAAAATACTGGCCAAATGAGGTGTTTGCAGTTAGATGTGTGCATCTTTTTAGGCATGTAAGACCAAAGCGTTTCATTACACTTTAAGGCCTGTAACATTTCATATATATAATTTTTTAGTGTTGCACTTTATTATGTGCTTTAATGCTTTACATGCTGTCACACATTTTGGGGATGCCTGAAAAAATACACCATCTATGTGTGTGTAATGTACCCTCATGATGTGCCTCTGTAGAGCACTTTAGGAGCCACTCTTTGTTTCCACTGGAGCAGCGATGCTAAACTGCGGGACTCCTGTGAATTGTTGTATTGCTTGTTAAAGGTGCAAATGAAGCAAACCTCAGATCTCTGAGCAAATCTCAACCTACCAGAGAGATTTTTTTCCACCCTGGCAGGATGGCAAATCTTTAAATAAATGTCTGCGTTGGAAGCGCTGAGAGCAATTTTAAGCAGTTCATTGAGAATTATATTTTGAGAGCAAACAAAACAAAAAACTTATGTACAAGAGATCTCCCCATTGCCATAACCTTAAATGTCCCAGTACACCCAGTGAGGCTCTGTTACCTTCTTTTGCAGCAGTGTGGTGACATCATCAACAGTCTGGGGGCTGGTAGACTTTGGTAAATTTTGTTTTGTAGCTCGTCTTAGCCATGGACATCAGTGGTTAGCAGCATTAGCTTTAATTTGGTGGAAATGTGCAGAAACAGTTCTAGATTGGGCATGGACACCATGTCAGTGGAATTGATGTATGCAGTATTCAGTGCCCTGTGAATGAGAAACAGCTGGAAAAGTGCTCTCAGTGTAATCAGGGTTTGGAAGCAATACAATAGTTCTAATGGAATTACAGTAGAAGAAAATTTCACAATCTTCCTCAGTAGCTCTAGTAACAGTTTGCTCATTTGTTATTGAAAAAACTCAACCCTGACAAAGTCACAGATGACTTATTTCTACCTGTTTAAAAAAAAAAAAGAATATATATTACAGTGTACTTCCTTTGGAACTGACAATATGCATGGACCATGTAGCCACATGACAGTCTGAGAAAAAAGTAAATGTAATGAGAACATAGTATTTATGTGAAAAATACATTTTCTGGGCAGGTAACAATTTAAGATGGTGCTCTTGTTGGTTTCGATCAGGAGTCTATCTGTTGCTGCCGTTGAATGTAGACGTAAGCATCTATTACTTCCAGCAAAAATATTCCCCTCCTGCACAGGGAAGTAAAGCAATATGTTGTCAATAGAATAATAAGCAAAAATGAAATAATTTAAAATTAATTCATTAATTACATGAATAAATATTGTACATTCCTTTTAATTATTAAAGGGAACACGTTTTGTGAGTATACTACAGCAAATTAAAAAAAAATTACTAAATGATTTTACTTGACGTAGCAGTAGTTCAGACTTATGAGGACAAGTATGAAAATGAAAAAACCCTGGGTTGTTTAGTTGAGTCCATGTGAGGCTGTGTAATGGTTCAGTCACACTAGAGGAAAAAAATTGGATGACAAGCTCCTTGCGACTTGGAAAAACTGGTAGTTGGCAACAGATTGCAGTTCAGCAACCGATTGCATACGGTTGTATTGATGAACTGGTTGCCCAGAGGTTGAGAGATATGGAATGTTGAAGAAGTTATGCATAAACAT